>CM053036.1:178099047-178377967 GCA_028564925.1 Lithobates sylvaticus
GTACCTTAAACACTATGGAGCTGGAGATAATCAGGAACACATTGGGAGGTCTTGTGCTATGCCAAGCTGCTGCTAACAGAGCAAACAGAATATTGGCATGCATTAAAAAGGGGATCAACTCCAGAGATAAAAAAATTATTCTCCCGCTCTACAATACTCTGGTCCGGCCGCACCTAGAGTATGCTGTCCAGTTCTGGGCACCAGTCCTCAGAAAGCGTGTACTGGAAATGGAGCGAGTATAAAGAAGGGCAATAAAGCTAATAAAGGGTCTGGAGGACATTAGTTATGAGGAAAGGTTGCCAGCACTAAACTTATTCTCTCTGGAGAAGAGACGCTTGAGAGGGGATATGATTTCAATTTACAATTACCATACTGGTGACCCCACAATAAGGGATGCAACTTTTCCACTGAAGGGAGTTTATTAAGACACGTGGCCACTCATTAAAATTAGCAGAACAGAGGTTTAACCTTAAACTGCGTAGAGGGTTCTTTACTGTAAGTGTGGCAAGGATGTGGAATTCCCTTCCATAGGCGGTGGTCTCAGCGGGGAGCATTGATTGTTTCAAAGAACTAATCGATAAGTACCTGAACGGCCACAACATACAGGGATATACAATGTAATACTGACATATAATCACACACATAGGTTGGATTTGATGGACTTTTGTCTTTTTTCAACCTCACCTACTATGTAACTATGTAACATGTCAAGGAAGGGGTCATGTCTAATGGATTTCCCAGGGTCGTGTCTCAACTGATCCTAAACAAAGTTAAAAATACTTGAGGTTAGGGTATTGGTGCTGGTATCACATGTCTGCAATGATGCACTGTTTTTAGCATCAGGTTAAATTGTACTTAGCAAGGTACACTACCTCGGGGAGTCTATTGTACATCTCTCCTTGCCCTTGACATGGATATAACAGGAACACCTGGTTGTACCCCGATTACCCCTGAAGAAAGGTTTTATAGCAACACCCACAAAGCTAGGCAGCCTAGACAGTCTTGCAGAGATTGTACATCCGAAAAACACTTAATTGGCAACATCGGCATCAGGGGATTGATAGCTGCTGCTAATCCAGGACTGATTCATTTAGATAAAGGTCAGCCAGTCAATGCAGTCCGTAGACAGACGCGCTCTTTCATCTGTCACAAAACCTCTGGCAGCACTGAATGCCTTTTCAGAAAGCATGCTGAATGCAGGGCAGCCCTACAGCACAATTGCATACTGGGCAAGTTCTGGCTAGTGGTCTATTCTCATGACCCAGTAACCCAGTGGATCGTCAACTGGAAATCTCTTCATGTCTGTTTTCACCCCTACATAATCTCCCACCATATGATGCAGACGCTTCCGATGGGATGTGGAAGTTGACAGCCCTGGGCACATCTCTGAGGTGGCCTTCTTCTCCACGCTTCTCTTTTGACCAACAGAAGCCTAAAAACTAGCTTCTTGATGAGAATGTAACCTACCAGAGTCTGGAAAGGCATTACATAAACTCCTCTTTAAGGTGTCCTCAAGGTATTTCATCCTTTGCTCCCTCTGTGGGGATGGGATAAATTCCGAGACTTTCCCCTTGTAGCGTTGATCCTTCGCCTTGCTGCCACAATTTCTCGTGTCCTTTCGCAGGCTTTGAAGAATGAGAGAGGCCATGCACTGCAAGTTTGCAGAGGCATGGGAAGCAGAGGATAACTGAGGATAACAGTATCTGGAACTGCCTCCTCCCAGCCACGTACTACTCCCAAGAGTTCTGATGATGGAAAACTATTTCTTAAGGTTTGACGTATGTCTTCCTGTGCTTCAATGCCTCCATAACTGCCAGAATCCTCCTCCTCCCTCTCCTCTTGTGTGTTCTGTGATGTCGCAAGAATGGTGTCTGCATAAAGCGGGCCTTAAGAGGAAAGGAACTCCTCCTTTTCCTCGCGCTGCTCTGCCTTGAGTGCCCTGTTAATATTTGCCAAGCAGAGTCTGCTCCAGCAGGAACACAAAAGGGATTGTGTCACTGATGCATGCATTGCCATGGCTGTGATGGCTCAGTATGATGACAGGATGACAGCATCCTTTATAAGCAGCCATTGGTGTGGGGAAAAAAAAGCCAAGCTGTCCTTGTGCCATACTCACACAAGTACTCATTTACAGCCCTCTGCTGCATGTGCAGCCGCTGCAGCATTGCTAAGGTTGAGTTCCACCTGGTAGGCATGTCACAAATCAATCGGTTTTACGGGCAGGTGGAATTACAGCTGAATTTCAGCCAACTGAGCACTGGCTGTGTATGACCGCCTGAAATGGCTACAGACTCTCCTGGCTTGCTTTAGCAGATCTTCCAACCCTGGGTACCTGTTTAAGAACTAATATATACTGTAAATAAAGAGTGCTGCGCTGCTGTGATATACCAATCCCAATCCAAATACCAATGTGTGCAATAAAAAATACTATATACACATCCAAAAAGTGAGAAGAAATTAACTATTTAAATAAAGTACTTATACTCATAAAAAACTCCAATAAAATCCAGTGATACTAAAAAAAATACAATAAATGTCCAGTGCTGAAAAGTCCAAACAACACTATTAGGTAATAGTATATTGAAAATGTTCAATCAGTGAAATATTCCACTCGTTATATCTCTTTTATGGGTGTGAATTCCACCATTAGGTATAGCCTTCACCTGTGAAAATCTACATCCAATATTCTACTGGTGTTTAAAACCCAAATCCCAGTGCTGTAAGTGCTTGCTGTATCTTCTCCTGTGCTCCACCAGCTAATGAAAATATAAGAGTGGCCCCTTACCTGTTGCCTAGACCTATGTTATAGGTCTAGAAACACCTGTTTCCCAATTTCAGGGGTAATCAGATGTGTGGACTCCTTGAGCCCCGGTTCACACACATGCAATGTGGCAACCAGTGCGATTCCAGTGCCGGTTCCGACATCGCATCTCCCTCGCAGGCAGTTCACACTGTCCTCTGCAAACCTCTGCGGTTGTCAATACAAAGTTATTGTAAATTGGGGAAAAACCGCGCTAATCAATAAGGACCATGCAAAAGCTGCCAACAAACAAAACAAACAAAGTCCAAATACGTGTAGATCCAAAATTGTAGCGCTAGTACATGGGCAAGAGTGTATGTGTATCACAGCACTCAGAAAAAACAATATATAAACTGTGTAACAAAATAATGGTGCTGGAATTGACTCCAGTATAGACAAAAAATATATACTATAGTCCATATAGTGATAACATTGAAATGTGAGTCCTTCTGGTCAACTCAATGAAAGCAGATGGAATATATGCTTGACTGATGTCAAAATAAGGCGTGGGTACGCTTACCGGAAATGTTGGATGTGGGTACCATACGGCATACACATCAGACAGGCTTAAAGATGGATAGTCTTGCATCTGTGGAAAACCGCCTCGGACTGGAACTCCAACAATTTCCGGTGCTGTATACTCGAACAGTCAGCAGGGTGGGTATGCTCAACATACAATCATCCGATGGTCACAGAAATGATGATGGAGACCGGGGAAGGGAATAAAAAATGGAGACCACTCCAATGGTGCAGGTCAAAAGAGCAACGATTTATTCACATATGCATGTGAAAATAAAAGAATAAAAATCTCGAGACAATATAAATGAAAATTTCGGCAATATGAGGGGCGTAGGATAGCTGGCCCGACGCGTTTCGACTAAAGTCTTCCACAGGGGCATATCTCTGGCCCCCCCATATTGCCTCCAACTATTTATAGACATAGAACTAGACTGAAGCCGCCCCCTTGATCAAGGCAGGAAGTGGAGGCCTCCAGCCTGAACCAAATCCTATAGGGGGATGGGTTCAGAATTGTCTAAACATGGTAAAAGAAACTCTAAAAACATTAAACGTATTGAAAAGCAAAAGAGACGAAAGGATCCATATCCATATGCATCCTGGTTGTGAGATGAATGCTCTGGGAAATATGTAACTCTTATTCCAATCTCATATATTTAATGTAATGTAAGAACCCCCGTTAGTGGGCCAGTCCAAAGCTGAAGTCACAGAAACCAATCAAAGTCCGGGAACTACTGTTCCCGCCAAAGGGTGTCCAATCCCGGTCTTCTGCAGACCGGATGTCCGGGTGGACACGTTATGGATGGCCAGCGGACCAATGCGCGATGACGTCAGTGTAGTGCGCCGGGACGCTAAGAGCGGCGGCGCGCGGAAAATGCGCGACGACGCAAATGCGTTCGGTGCGTGGACGTGATGACCTGGGCCTCCCACTTCCGGCCAGATGACCGGAAGTGAGCGTACTCCGGAACCAAATTCAAGGCGTCCGCCAAGGGGATAAGAAGGGGAAGGCACCGCAAGGGCACCTGCAAGCTGGTGTGCGTGGTGCACGTGATGACCTCATGCGTGGACGACCTATGCGCAGACATGAACGTTATACGCCTGCCATCTAGTGTCGCCAGAGTATTAGCTACACATTTAATTAAATGAATTGTGATAGCAGTGTGTGTGTACATGTGAAAAAACACAGCACGCAAAAACGTCTCGATAGACGTATGAGCGGCCGTCTATTAACATAGTGGTAGAATATATGAAAATGACAGAAACTAAACGAAAAAAATTATATAGCGCATGGAACAAATGCACAATGCGCCAAAAGATCCCCACTCATACCAACGCTTATAAGTGTTCCAGTAACAACACCTGGATAACGTGATGGGGGAGGGAAAAAGGCTATGTATATGCATGGTGTAATGAACATATAATACAAAAAACGTCTCGTGGAGACGTACCGGCCCCATCTAATAAAGATGGATGTGAGCCGTAATAATGTAAAAAAAGGATGGAGTGCACCTGGATTTTAAGTATGAAATATCCTCATAATACGCCAGTGAATGGCGCATTACTGGGGTGTTCGGTGAGACAGTGACAATAATGTGATTATCTACAAATAAATAAATTAGGAAGTGACAGGACCTCTCGGGAAGATGCATAGCTCTGTCTGGTGACATGGTGATGTGACCTGTGATGATAAACCGTGGGGCTGAATGTGTGCGGGGAATCTATATGTAGTGTCCCCATAGGAACCGTCCCTGGAAAAATGCATGTAAAAGCATTGAATAAATGTAACCATGGTCGTCTGAACGATCTGCTAACATGTACTGGTTGAGGGAAGGATGTATCCATATAAAGTGACAAAAAGGCCGAATGTATGTATGAATATATATGTTTTTCTGGAAGAAAATTAACCCAGAATAGCCATTTCACATCCAGTTTGAATTGGAGAACATATAGGTCATATAATATTAACCACATGAACAGAAGGGCAACAAAAAGAAATGAAAGTGATGGGTACCCTAACTGGATCCATGCAGAACTGGCAATGTGAGTGAAGTGCCACTCACCCTCGGTTAATGAAACAATTGATATCCCATTCAACGTTCATACCAAAGGGCGAGTAGCACTTCAACTCGTGGATCCAGTAGGTTTCCAATCTCGAGACCCCTCGTAGATTGGACTCACCCCGCCAGTGTGGGACAAATTTATCAATTATCTGAAACTGGGTCCCTGATGGATCTCTATTATGGTGTTCCCGGTAATGGCGGGGAACACTGTGTTTGATGCATCCTTTACGGATCTTGGCCAAATGTTCATTTACACGTATGGAGAACGCACGAATAGTGCGTCCAACATATTGCAATTTGCACGGACACGTAATCAAGTAGACTATAAATTTGGTGGCACATGTGGTGAAATGTTTCATGGCATAAGTGCGTGCAGTGACAGTGGAACGAAAAGTATCTGTCATGCGTCTGCCTAGTATGTTGTGTAAACAGACATTGCATTTTTTGCAAGGGAAATATCCCTTGCAGTGTTGGAAGAATGAAGTCGTCCTGGGGGGGTCGACAACGTTGGGAGCGATGTCGCCCTGAACGGACCGGGCACCTCTGAAAATGATGCCCGCCCGTTCAGGGAGAGAGGGTCCCAAAATGCGATCGCTACGTAAGACCTTCCAGTGTCTAGCTATAATCCTCTTGACCTCCTTATGTTGGGTGGAATATGAGGTGAAGAAAGACCACCTAAATTTGTTGTCTCTGGGGGTCTTGCGCCGGTCAACCAATAAAGACTTCCTATCAACACTGGCTACAGATTTTATATCTGCGTCTAGGGTGTCTGGTTGATAGCCCTTTTCTATGAACCTTTGTTTTAAAGTCTGACACTGTTGGAAAAAAGTAGAGTCGTTCATACAGTTCCTCCTCATTCGAAGGAACTGTCCTCTTGGGACTGATTTGAGCCAGCGGTCATGATGACAGCTCCCGACAGGAATGTATCCATTCCTGTCGGTGGGCTTAAAATAGGTTTTGAACTCAAAGCCTCGTGTAGTAGACTCTATCTCTAGGTCAAGAAAGTGTATGTTGGTGAGGCTGGCCTCATAGCTCAAAACTATCCCCCGATCATTGAGGTTGAGAGTAGTCATGAACTCATCCAGGGACGGCATGTCTCCCTTCCATAGGAGGAGGACGTCGTCTATGTACCTAGTCCATAAGACTAGTTCCGGACGCTGGAGGGCATAGACGACGTCCTCCTCCCACTGGGCCATGAAAAGATTGGCCACACTGGGGGCATATTTAGCCCCCATGGCCACTCCCTTGATTTGGGAATAGAAGGTGCCCTGAAACCAAAAGTAGTTGTGTTTGGTAGCAAATCGCAGTAAATCTAAAATAAAATTCTTTTGTATGGAGGAGAGGGTTGAAAGACTGGATAAATAGAACTCCACCGCGCCTATACCTAAAGGATGGGAGATGCAAGTATATAGCGCGGCGACATCGGCTGTCACCATGATCAAACCCTCATGATGTTCTACAGATTCCAGCAGCCGAATCACATCCTTAGTATCCTTAAGATACGAGGGGATTCGTCTGACTAATGGCTGTAGGTAAAAATCGATGTACCTACCAATCCTCGAGGTCACCGAATCGATGCCACTAACGATGGGGCGACCTGGAGGATTGGTAGGACACTTGTGTACCTTAGGAAGGTAATATATGATGGGGATTCGGGGAGCTAAGGGGACGAGAAATTCCCTCTCCTTGCGATTGAGTATGCTAAGAGAGAAACCTTCCTCGATCAATTCGGTCAAGGCCTTTTTGTATTTTACACTGAGTATAATATATGTGGATCGATCATCAAGTTGTCTTAGCATCTCCCTATTGTAGTTCTCTCGATCAAGTACCACAATCCCACCTCCCTTATCAGCGGGACGAATAATGATATTTTTATTTTTGCATAGGGATTTTAATCCCTGGGATATGGCTGGATCCTGATGTACCTTTTTAGTGGGGAGAATTTCCAAGTCGTTAAGGACCAGGTTCTTAAATACGTTAATGGAATGAGACGTGGTGTTGGGTGGATTAAAGAGTGACGGATTGGATAAACCAGAATGTGCACTAGAAGAGGGGATACTACAGCCAGTCGTGGTAGAGGGAACTGTTAAAAAATGTCGCTGAATATTCAATTTTCTGATGAATTTGTGTACATCGACAAAGGTTGCAAAGCGGTCCAATGACCGTGGAGGGACGAACTTCAAGCCCTTGTCGAGTAACTGAGTTTCTGCATCGGAAAGTTGAACTGTACTAAGATTATAGATACCTGCACCAATAGGGGTTAGACCCTTTTTCTTTTGCCTCTGGAGGCGTCGCCCCCCTCTGTTACCTCGTTTCGTTTTGGACTTGGAGGATAACTGGGGGGATCCCTGTAAAAACCCGAAGGTTGGGAAGGCCCTCGGGGTTGAGAATTTTGTTGATATGGGTAGGGGTTATGCATGGGTTCTCTACCTTGGTTGCCATATGGGTGTTGTTCCCCATATCTCCCCTGATTCCCATATTCACGGGAGGGTACATGTCTACCGTGGTCTCTGGCAGGGGTACCTTGAGAGTACTGATTTCTGTCATCCCGCCAGTATGGGGGAGGTGTGCCATATGGCTCAGCCCGGCGGGGGCCACCTCTCCCTTTTTGTTGGTTGTTTCTCCCCCTTGTGGGATGGTTGTTGCCCCTTGAGTTGTGTCTTCCCCTATTGTTGTTGTTATGACCATACGTGTTAGGGGTATACTCGACTGGGGCATACACATCATCCCTGGAGCCTCTCTAGGGATTGGACGGTGGGGGTTCATAGAACAACCTACGATCAGACTGAAGTATAACCGGTTCCACTGTGTCCATGGGAGAAGCGTTTTCCGCAGTGTTGCTACTGGCAACAAGCTTCTTTTGCCAATTGAAGATTAGATTGTTCTTATAATCTGTTAAATCACGGTTATACTTTTTCTGTTTTTTTGTTTTTCTGATCTTTTTCTTCCTTTTCTAGGAAGTTTTTTAGGTTAGTGGAGAGAGTGACATAATCATGTGAACCATTGAATGGTGTCAATTTGGTTTTAAGGTCCTTGATCTCCTGATCTATGGCTGCAAGCCTAGCTTGCTTGCGTTCAACAAGGAAATCATTGAGCTTAATCCCGACATCATTAAAATATCTGGACCATGACTCAAGGTCGGAGTCTCCCTGTTGGGGGGATACCTCCCATCTCAGACCTCGAGGTACCATGCGTTCCTTGGTATATTGTTCTAGGAATGCTATATCCCACTGTAGATGGATTTCAGTGGTCATAACATTTTTAAGCCTAACGAATAGACCACTTAATTTGGTGTCTGTATTGGTGGTAACAAAGACACCGTTAGTATTGAGGGACCTGGAGATCCTATACTCAAAAACATCCATGATGGTGTTCAAAGAAAAGCAGCAGTGATAAAAGTGTCAGCTAGGAAAGGTAAATTGGGGAAAAACCGCGCTAATCAATAAGGACCATGCAAAAGCTGCCAACAAACAAAACAAACAAAGTCCAAATACGTGTAGATCCAAAATTGTAGCGCTAGTACATGGGCAAGAGTGTATGTGTATCACAGCACTCAGAAAAAACAATATATAAACTGTGTAACAAAATAATGGTGCTGGAATTGACTCCAGTATAGACAAAAAATATATACTATAGTCCATATAGTGATAACATTGAAATGTGAGTCCTTCTGGTCAACTCAATGAAAGCAGATGGAATATATGCTTGACTGATGTCAAAATAAGGCGTGGGTACGCTTACCGGAAATGTTGGATGTGGGTACCATACGGCATACACATCAGACAGGCTTAAAGATGGATAGTCTTGCATCTGTGGAAAACCGCCTCGGACTGGAACTCCAACAATTTCCGGTGCTGTATACTCGAACAGTCAGCAGGGTGGGTATGCTCAACATACAATCTTCCTAAGGTACATAAGTGTCCTACCAATCCTCCAGGTCGCCCCATCGTTAGTGGCATCGATTCGGTGACCTCGAGGATTGGTAGGTACATCGATTTTTACCTACAGCCATTAGTCAGACGAATCCCCTCGTATCTTAAGGATACTAAGGACGTGATTCGACTGCTGGAATCTGTAGAACATCATGAGGGTTTGATTATGGTGACAGCCGACGTCGCCGCGCTATATACCTGCATCTCCCATCCTTTAGGTATAGGCGCGGTGGAGTTCTATTTATCCAGTCTTTCAACCCTCTCCTCCATACAAAAGAATTTTATTTTAGATTTACTGCGATTTGCTACCAAACACAACTACTTTTGGTTTCAGGGCACCTTCTATTCCCAAATCAAGGGAGTGGCCATGGGGGCAAAATATGCCCCCAGTGTGGCCAATCTTTTCATGGCCCAGTGGGAGGAGGACGTCGTCTATGCCCTCCAGCGTCCGGAACTAGTCTTATGGACTAGGTACATAGACGACGTCCTCTTCCTATGGAAGGGAGACATGCTGTCCCTGGATGAGTTCATGACTACTCTCAACCTCAATGATCGGGGGATAGTCTTGAGCTATGAGGCCAGCCTCACCAACATACACTTTCTTGACCTAGAGATAGAGTCTACTACACGAGGCTTTGAGTTCAAAACCTATTTTAAGCCTACCGACAGGAATGGACACTGTCATCATGACCGCTGGCTCAAGTCAGTCCCAAGAGGACAGTTCCTTCGAATGAGGAGGAACTGTACGAACGACTCTACTTTTTTCCAACAGTGTCAGACTTTAAAACAAAGGTTCATAGAAAAGGGCTATCAACCAGACACCCTAGATGCAGATATAAAATCTGTAGCCAGTGTTGATAGGAAGTCTTTATTGGTTGACCGGCCTAAGACCCCCAGAGACAACAAATTTAGGTGGTCTTTCTTCACCTCATATTCCACACAACATAAGGAGGTCAAGAGGATCATAGCTAGACACTGGAAGGTCTTACGCAGCGATCGCATTTTGGGACCCTCTCTCCCTGAACGGGCGGGCATCATTTTCAGAGGTGCCCGGTCCGTTCAGGGCGACATCGCTCCCAACGTTGTCGACCCCCCCAGGACGACTTCATTCTTCCAACATTGCAAGGGATATTTCCCTTGCAAAAAATGCAATGTCTGTTTACACAACACACTAGGCAGACGCATGACAGATACTTTTCGTTCCACTGTCACTGCACGTACTTATGCCATGAAACATTTCACCACATGTGCCACCAAATTTATAGTCTACTTGATTACGTGTCCGTGCAAATTGCAATATGTTGGACGCACTATTCGTGCGTTCTCCATACGTGTAAATGAACATTTGGCCAAGATCCGCAAAGGATGCATCAAACACAGTGTTCCCCGCCATTACCGGGAACACCACAATAGAGATCCATCAGGGACCCAGTTTCAGATAATTGATAAATTTGTCCCACACTGGCGGGGTGAGTCCAATCTACGAGGGGTCTCGAGATTGGAAACCTACTGGATCCACGAGTTGAAGTGCCACTCGCCCTTTGGTATGAACGTTGAATGGGATATCAATTGTTTCATTAACCGAGGGTGAGTGGCACTTCACTTACATTGCCAGTTCTGCATGGATCCAGTTAGGGTACCCGTCACTTTCATTTCTTTTTGTTGCCCTTCTGTTCATGTGGTTAATATTATATGACCTATATGTTCTCCAATTCAAACTGGATGTGAAATGGCTATTCTGGGTTAATTTTCTTCCAGAAAAACATATATATTCATACATACATTCGGCCTTTTTGTCACTTTATATGGATACATCCTTCCCTCAACCAGTACATGTTAGCAGATCGTTCAGACGACCATGGTTACATTTATTCAATGCTTTTACATGCATTTTTCCAGGGACGGTTCCTATGGGGACACTACATATAGATTCCCCGCACACATTCAGTCCCACGGTTTATCATCACAGGTCACATCACCATGTCACCAGACAGAGCTATGCATCTTCCCGAGAGGTCCTGTCACTTCCTAATTTATTTATTTGTAGATTATCACATTATTGTCACTGTCTCACCGAACACCCCAGTAATGCGCCATTCACTGGCGTATTATGAGGATATTTCATACTTAAAATCCAGGTGCACTCCATCCTTTTTTTACATTATTACGGCTCACATCCATCTTTATTAGATGGGGCCGGTACGTCTCCACGAGACGTTTTTTGTATTATATGTTCATTACACCATGCATATACATAGCCTTTTTCCCTCCCCCATCACGTTATCCAGGTGTTGTTACTGGAACACTTATAAGCGTTGGTATGAGTGGGGATCTTTTGGCGCATTGTGCATTTGTTCCATGCGCTATATAATTTTTTTCGTTTAGTTTCTGTCATTTTCATATATTCTACCACTATGTTAATAGACGGCCGCTCATACGTCTATCGAGACGTTTTTGCGTGCTGTGTTTTTTCACATGTACACACACACTGCTATCACAATTCATTTAATTAAATGTGTAGCTAATACTCTGGCGACACTAGATGGCAGGCGTATAACGTTCATGTCTGCGCATAGGTCGTCCACGCATGAGGTCATCACGTGCACCACGCACACCAGCTTGCAGGTGCCCTTGCGGTGCCTTCCCCTTCTTATCCCCTTGGCAGACGCCTTGAATTTGGTTCCGGAGTACGCTCACTTCCGGTCATCTGGCCGGAAGTGGGAGGCCCAGGTCATCACGTCCACGCACCGAACGCATTTGCGTCGTCGCGCATTTTCCGCGCGCCGCCGCTCTTAGCGTCCCGGCGCACTACACTGACGTCATCGCGCATTGGTCCGCTGGCCATCCATAACGTGTCCACCCGGACATCCGGTCTGCAGAAGACCGGGATTGGACACCCTTTGGCGGGAACAGTAGTTCCCGGACTTTGATTGGTTTCTGTGACTTCAGCTTTGGACTGGCCCACTAACGGGGGTTCTTACATTACATTAAATATATGAGATTGGAATAAGAGTTACATATTTCCCAGAGCATTCATCTCACAACCAGGATGCATATGGATATGGATCCTTTCGTCTCTTTTGCTTTTCAATACGTTTAATGTTTTTAGAGTTTCTTTTACCATGTTTAGACAATTCTGAACCCATCCCCCTATAGGATTTGGTTCAGGCTGGAGGCCTCCACTTCCTGCCTTGATCAAGGGGGCGGCTTCAGTCTAGTTCTATGTCTATAAATAGTTGGAGGCAATATGGGGGGGCCAGAGATATGCCCCTGTGGAAGACTTTAGTCGAAACGCGTCAGGCCAGCTATCCCACGCCCCTCATATTGCCGAAATTTTCATTTATATTGTCTCGAGATTTTTATTCTTTTATTTTCACATGCATATGTGAATAAATCGTTGCTCTTTTGACCTGCACCATTGGAGTGGTCTCCATTTTTTATTCCCTTCCCCGGTCTCCATCATCATTTCTGTGACCATCGGATGATTGTATGTTGAGCATACCCACCCTGCTGACTGTTCGAGTATACAGCACCGGAAATTGTTGGAGTTCCAGTCCGAGGCGGTTTTCCACAGATGCAAGACTATCCATCTTTAAGCCTGTCTGATGTGTATGCCGTATGGTACCCACATCCAACATTTCCGGTAAGCGTACCCACGCCTTATTTTGACATCAGTCAAGCATATATTCCATCTGCTTTCATTGAGTTGACCAGAAGGACTCACATTTCAATGTTATCACTATATGGACTATAGTATATATTTTTTGTCTATACTGGAGTCAATTCCAGCACCATTATTTTGTTACACAGTTTATATATTGTTTTTTCTGAGTGCTGTGATACACATACACTCTTGCCCATGTACTAGCGCTACAATTTTCAATACAAAGTTATTGACACCCCCAGATCGGTTCGCAGTTCACAGTGCTGCACTAGTCACTTTACTTTGCATAACTTTAGCCTAGCAGTTCTATGAGACTTTTATGCGATTTTATTAGTGACATCAGTTTAGGAGCGCGACACCACCTATTGATTTTTTCCATTCCTTTTGTGGGTACAGTTTGACCCTCTCGGTGTTCGCTGCACCACACATATCTCCCATTTCACTTTTCCATATTAGCGCAGGAATACTACACCTCTATAAGGCAATGTCTGTGTTCGCATATTTGTGAACCCAGGCTTAAGCCCCATACACACGGTCGGACTTTTTCATGGATTCTGTCCGATCGGACAATGTTGTTGAAAAATCAGACCGTGTGTAGGCACCATCGGACAGTGTACGTCGGATTGTCCGACGGACAAAGTCTTATCTCCTGCTGGAAAGATTTGCCGACAACACGGTCCGATCACACCAAATCCGATCGTGTGTACGGTTGTCCGACCGGACAAAGTGCTACGCATGCTCAGATCACATTACAAGACCAAAGCTATTGGCTACTAGCCTCTACGTAGTCCCGTCGTAGGCAACAAACGTCACCACGTTCAGAATGATCGGATTTTCCGACAACTTTGTCCGACCGTGTGTACGCAAAACCAACATCAGACAAAGTATGACGGACAGGATCCGACCGACCTGGTCCGCGGATTGTCCGACCGTGTGTATGGGGCTTTAAAGTGGTTGTAAACCATTTTGTGTCACATTTACCTATAGGTAAGCCTAGAATATTTATTGGAAATATCTTCTAAGCGTGCGCCGTTTAAGAGATATTTCACTTGTAGTGCGTCAATCTTGTCATCGGCGCATGAAGAAACGGACCACCATGCCATTTCTTCCCCCAGCATGTGCCGTGACTGATGGCTCCTGCGCACATGCACGGGAGTGACGTCACACGGCTCCAGCTAGTCACAGAGCCGGAGTCCACGGCCCTGGAAGGAAGAGGGGCGAAGATGGACGCAGCCTGCTCAGGGGACAGTGCAGGCTTTGTTTGCAGGTAAGTGTCATATAATGGGCAAGTATGCGATGCATACTAGCCCATTATGCTTTTAATTTGAAGGCCTTGCGGGGAGCAAAGGAGGAAGGAAAACCCATTGGGGTTTACTTCCTCTTTAAGGATGATCTCCACTCAGATGCCGTTTGGTATCTCCTCTCTCCTTATCCAGTTAACCTCATGTTACAAACAAAAACGTGAATGTATTTTATTGGGATTTCATGTGATAGACCAACACAAAGTGGCAAATAATCGTGAAGTGGAAGGAAAATGATAAATTGTTTTTAATTTTTTTTTACAAATAAAAATGTGAAAAGTGTGGCATGCATTTGTATTCAGCCCCCCTCAGTCAATACTTTTTAGAACCAACTTTGGCGGCAATTACAGCTGCAAGTCTTTTTGGGTATGTCTCTACCATGTTGCACATCTAGAGAGTGAGATTTTTGACCATTCTTCCTTGCACTGTCAGATTGGATAGAGAGCATCTGTGAACATCAATTTTCAAGTCTTGCCACAGATTCTCAATTGGATTTAGGTCTGGACTTTGACTGGGCCATTCTAACACATGAATATGCTTTGATCTTTGAGTCCATTCCATTGTAGCTCTGGCTGTATGTTTAGGGACATTTTCCTGCTGAAAGGTGAACCTACGCCCCAGTCTCAATTCTTTTGCAGACTCTAATGCCACGTACACACGACCAGTTTTTCCGTCAGAATAAACTCTGATGGTTTTTCAGACAGAGAGTCCCCCTGAAACAGACTTGCCTACACACGATCACACCAAAGTCCGATTGTTTAGAACGCGGTGACGTAAAACACGTACAATGGGACTAGAAAAGGAAAGCCAGTAGCCAATAGCTGCCCTTGCGTAGTTTTTGGTCCGTCAGAACAGCATACAGACGAATGGTTTTCCCGATAGGAATGGATTGCGTCCGAAAGATTTAAAACATGTTCTATTTCTAGGTCCTTTAGAATTTTCGAAAAAAAAAGTCCACTGAAGCCCACACATGATCGGAATATCCGATGAAATGATTCCGTCTGACTTTTTCTGACGGAAAGTCCGAACGTGTGTACACGGTAAAACAGGTTTTCTTGTAATGCCACGCACACAAGACTGGATCTTCCGGCAGACTAGGTCCGACGGTCTTCCCGAAGGACTTTCGGCGGAGTTCAGACGGACTTTCCGAATGAACGGACTTGGCCACACACAATCACACCAAAGTCCGATGGATTCGAACGTGATGACGTACGACCGGACTAGAATAACAAAGTTCATAGCCAGTAGCCAATAGTTGCCATAGCGTAGGTTTTTGTCCGTCGGACTGTAGTGATCTAATATAATCGTTCCTCGTAGATGGAATATAGTTATTAGTAAAAGTATTGTCTCCGCAGCAAAACCCGATTCTCCCAGAGAGAAACACTTTATTGGCTTCCAAAACAGAACATTCTTACAGATGACAAAAATCCAACAGAGTTCATGACAACGAATATTTCCTCTTGTACCTATGCCTTCATGGATACAGAACCTTCTCTCAGACCATCTTTCTCTAGACTAGCTGACAACCTGCCTGTCTTCTCATATACTGATCTGACACTGGGGGGGGGGGGGGTCAACCAAATGTTTTCCATGAATACCCCCCCCCCCCGGGTTAGGCCTCAAGGTCTAATTACCATCAATAAATACTAGGTTAAAAGGCTATTCCTCACACACATACAACTTGCATAAGATTTACACATCAAAGGGTAACAGATATGATTGTCAACTTATATCTGGCCTGTTCACTAATACTGTGTGTGGAATACATATATCCAATACATATATATAATACATAAAGTCCCACATAAATCGGCCAACACATTACAACATATACCCCCACTTGGGTCGTTCTAACTACTAGAACTGACCCATAAATCAAGCAACAAACATAGCATTACCGACTTGAGGTATTGGATGCTTCACAATGGCTCATATGAAATATAAAGTTGAAACTGGTTACATCTCTCTTCACCAGCCTCTAAAATATCCCCATGAAAAAGTCATTAGATAATATAGCTTTAGACCATGACTTGAAAAGGGTTTCAAGGGTTTCATCCGGGTCACGGCACCAATGTAGTGATCTAATATAATCGTTCCTCGTAGATGGTATATGGTTATTAAAAGTATTGTCCCGCAGCAAAACCCGATTCTCCCAGAGAGAGACAATTTTATTGACTTCCAAAACAGAACAGTCTTAAGCCCCATACACACGCGCGGATTATCCGAGGACCAGGTCCGTCGGACCATGTCCGTCACACTTTGTCTGATGTTGGTTTTGCGTACACACGGTCAGACAAAGTTGTCGGAAAATCCGATCATTCTGAACGTGGTGACGTTTGTTGCCTACAACGGGACTACGTAGAGGCTAGTAGCCAATAGCTTTGGTCTTGTAATGTGATCTGAGCATGCGTAGCACTTTGTCCGGTCGGACAACCGTACACACGATCGGATTTGGTGTGATCGGACCGTGTTGTCGGCAAATCTTTCCAGCAGGAGATAAGACTTTGTCCGTCGGACAATCCGACGTACACTGTCCGATGGTGCATACACACGGTCTGATTTTTCAACAACATTGTCCGATCGGACAGAATCCATGAAAAAGTCCGACCGTGTGTATGGGGCTTTACAGATGACAAAAATCCAACAGAGTTCATATCACGACAGTGCTAGTAAATATTTAGAGCCCCATGGAACCATGTGACTCTTGGGTGCCTTCGTAAGAACACACACTTCTAAACAGATTGAACGTCCTGTTATATCCCCCACACACACTGAATGTCTGAGCAATTTGATTGGGCGTTTCCATTAAATGCTTTGATCTGCCCCGGTCTTTCAGAGTGACAGGAGATAACCCCAAGCTGTTAGTAGCTGGAATTATAAAGCTGCCCCAATTTACATTCTTGCATATTCCCCCTTTGACATGTGTGAATACTGATTAGATTAAGATAATCATTATCTGTTCCCCTTTGACATGTGGCAACAAACCCTCTTTTAATATGCGCAATTAGATTAACAGCTACCAAAGTGGCTTGCCTAGAATAAACTTGTCTTTAGAATGCCTAAATAAAAACACTACATATAATAAATATATATATATATATATATATATATATATGTATACATATATATATATTAGATATAATATACTACATATACCCCCACTTGGGTCGTTCTAACTACTAGAACTGACCCATAAATCAAGCAACAAACATAGCATTACCGACTTGAGGTATTGGATGCTTCACAATGGCTCATATGAAATATAATGTTGAAACTGGTTACATCTCTCTTCACCAGCCTCTAAAATATCCCCATGAAAAAGTCATTAGATAATATAGCTTTAGACCATGACTTGAAAAGGGTTTGGTAAACATCCTTGGCCCATATAGCTGTTAGGCCTTATTATATCACATCAAGATCTTGAATATTGCACAAAAACGAGCTGATGTCACAGTTCATTCTTCAATTTTCAACTTCAACTTCATCACATCTCTCATTGAAAGTAAACTTGGTGTGCTGGGAGCTCCGATCCACATAAATCCAGGATCCTCATCTCCAGGCTCAAGGTTTTCATTTTTTTTTTAAAGATGCTTTTGCACAAACACCAGCAAATCCCGAAATTCTACTTACATCTTTATAGTAAGAAGAACCATCAATGTACCAGCGCTCACTTTCAAGTTCAAAAGGTTTGGATACGGCAGAAAAAAACTGCTATTGCTGTACTTTGTAATTTGCTGTAGGCCGACTCCTCATTGCCTCCACAATAGAGCAGTTACTTGAATCATTCAGTCCATAATTCCACCTGAATGGTATACCAATCTATAATCCATATATCCATATAATCCATATATAATCCCCCACTTTCAGATAGAATCAGCTTGACATCAGCATTTATCAGATCTTCTATCCAGACAAAGCAGCAGTGGAAAATCTTGCTGTAGTGATCTAATCTATAATCGTCCCTTCCTCGTAGATGGAATATAGTTATTAATAAAAGTATTGTCTCCGCAGCAAAACCCGATTCTCCCAGAGAGAGACAATTTTATTGACTTCCAAACAGAACAGTCTTACAGATGACAAAAATCCAACAGAGTTCATATCACGACAGTGCTAGTAATATTTAGAGCCCCATGTAACCATGTGACTCTTGGGTGCCTTCGTAAGAACACACACTTCTAAACAGATTGAACGTCCTGTTATATCCCCCCCACACACACTGAATGTCTGAGCAATTTGATTAGGGAGCCCCATGGAACCATTTCCATTAAATGCTTTGATTGGGCGTTTCCATTAAATGCTTTGATCTGCCCCAGTCTTTCAGAGTGACCGGAGACAACCCCACGCTGTGAATAGTTGTAATTATAAAGCTGCCCCAATTTACATTCTTGCATATTCCCCCTTTGATATGTGTGAATACTGATTAGATTAAGATAATCATTATCTGTTCCAGTAAGTCTGGTCTGGCCATTTGTCCTTTGACCAACAAACCCTCTTTTAATATGCGCAATTAGATAACGGCTACCAAAGCAGCCTGCCTAGAATAAACTTGTCTTTAGAATGCCTAAATAAAAAACACTACATATAAATATATAATATAATATATATATATAATATATATATATATATATATATATACACATATATATATATATATATATATATATTAGACACAATATACTACATATACCCCCACTTGGATCGGTTCGAATCAGAATCGATTCACAATCAAACCGCTCAGACATCCCTGGCTCTTAAGATTGAAGCCATCTCTATGCTTTCCTTATTTTTCTGGATTGTTCTTAGTTGTCTTCTACCACAACAATATAAACCAAACAAAAAACATATTAATATAAATTGAACGAACACAAAAATCATGGAAAGAGTTCTCAATAGCGGGTGAGAAAGAGTGTTATTGGGTATGCTCCACCAAGGCTCCTGAAATTCTTTAGCAATTTTATTAGAACTGATGAGGTTTTCCTTCACCAGTTCTTGTAATTCTATAATTTTCCTACTATCCCTCTTAAATAATGTATCCAATTCAACTGTAAGTGGTGGAATTTTCTTAAATAAAGGAGAAATCATAGAGTCCCAATTGCCAAGATCTGTTTGCTCAATGTTTACAGATACTTGATTCATGTGGATATTGGCTTGAATGTCTTCCTGTCCGATTGTTAACAGTCCATATGTGAGGTTCACACACCAGCCTGTGATAGGTGTCCGGCACTGAACTTGCTTCTGCCAAGTGAATGAGGGAACCCCCAATGCACAGACCCTCGAGTCTTCTCCATGAATTATTCTCTTCCAGGCCGGTTCAAATTTTTGTAATCGAACCAGGCAGTTTCCAGAGTGTGTAGCAGCACAACCCTCTACGTACTCCAGCCGCTCAAAAGAACAGGAACAAAGCCAGGCCTGGGCACGTTTGGTACAGCAGTTGGGGTCCATGGTTTTCCATACTTGGTTATCCTTGACGACGAGTCTGCTTTGTGGTAGCAGTTGTTTCAGTATATTAGTGCCATTTCTCACCTCCACCTCACCAAGAACGATCATCTTGTATACGGGTAAGGGTTTTGTTGACCATGTAGGGATGTCGATGGTCAGAGGTACTTCCTGCTTTCCGATGCGATCTTTATTACAAAGAGTATCCAGGCTCCTTACATTAGCAAGGGCAAAGTTCCTACAAGTAACACCACTGTCTTTGATAAGATTGAATAATAAAGTTGAGTTCATTATCCTTGGCCATTCTCCTCGTTTGATTTCTTGAAGCCCTAGGCTCAGATGCTCACTCAGCAAGTTTCCTATAATACCACAAACTATAGACTTGGATACATTATTCGTTTGAATGGTTTTATTCAATGCATTCACCGACATTTGAACGTTCTGCAAATCTGCAGCAATGGTGTGAATGTTCTGAATATCTATTTTCATTTCAGCTAGAGCGTTTAAATCCACTCTTCCCCCTTTAAGCAGTATCTGCTGTAATCCACCCACAAAATTTTGTTCTCTCATATTTAGACTCTCTATATCAACCCTATTCCAAATCGAACTACCCAAACTGAGGCCTGATATGATATCAGTACCCAGATCCCTCTTTGAAACTTTCTTAAAATTAAGCCCTTGTGTAGCTTCCCAAAATAAGTTTATATGTGTTTGAAAGACTGTTTTAAACCATAACCCCATTGATTTTGGGCAACTTTCTGGAATGTTAAATGATGTAAAATTCAACAATAATGGTAATGATAAGTATGAAACATCGCTATACACTAAATTTTGAGTCCGCTCAAGGAAAAGTCCATGTTCTGGCCACTGTAAAATTGTAGGACAGTCTCTAGAATTTGTGACCATTATCTTTTGGATTTTTGCATAGACTCCATCCTTCACATCATGAGGGCTACAGGATATAATACCCTCCTTAAATATTGTAAAGTTCCTTTCTAAAGTCATTTGCATTTGTGGTCCATTCTTTGTCTCCACTAATATTATATCTGTACTCCTGTGACGATCGCTTCCTTCTGGGTAAGTCCAAACAGCAGATTCCATCAAGTAATCAGATTTTGGCATCATGATCTCACATCTAACGACTATCCACCCCCCGACTATGCCCTTTACAGTATCCCCATGTATCTGGATGCCTTCCGAGTCCTCTAAAACAGTAAGTTCTGTAGTATGATCCATTACACTTCTTTTATTTCGATCAGATTTCCCCACTGGGAAGCATTTTGATTCCTCAACTTGGCACTCTTTCACTCTGATGTTTGTGATGCAAAGAAGTAAAGTGATTGACGCTGTTATCAACACATATGTTAATAGAGAAGGCTTGTATTTGTCCAGGGGGGATGTCTTCATTATGGTGTAGTCTTCTGGTATTCGCCTCACTCCTGGGACCTGAAAGACAATCTCAGCAAGAAAATTAGACAATGCTCACATCCATCAAATCCATTTTTCCCTTAAATGCTTTGATCTGACATGCATGACTCCATCTTGACTTGTCCTCTCCCAAGTCTAGTAAGTAAACAGAGGGTCCAATTTTATCTATTACTGCATAAGGGCCCTTCCACTTTGCTCTAGGAAATGGGTGGAACCCAGAAAAATCCTGTAACATTACTCTAGACCCAATTTGGTATTCACTAGTGTCACCCATTGCATTAAACCACTGTTGTGAGCTTTTATGGGTACATTCATCAGTGGCACATACAGCCTTATGTACTGTAATCACATGATCCTTTAAGATCTCTACCCATGATTCGGATAATGACACAGTTTCTAATGCTGCTGGGACTGGATTTATCAGATGTTCCCACGTTCTCATTGTTCTGCCGAGCAGAGCTTCATAAGGGGCAAAGCCTATGGACCTGCAAACTCTGGAACGAATAGTTGCCAGAACAAAGGGTAATTTTTCATCCCAATCAGTACCTTGCTCATTTACAACCTTTCTAAGGGCATTTTTAATTGTCCTGTTCATTCGTTCAACCTGTCCCGCAGACTCAGGGTGATAGAAGATGTGAAATTTTTGAATAACACCAAGGAGCTTACATGTCTCTTGTATCACATTACCTACAAATCCTGGACCATTGTCACTGTCTAAAACTTTTGGTATCCCCCACCGACTAAATATTTCTTTGACCAGGATCCTTGCAGTAGTAGTGGCAGTACAGTTTTTGGTAGGGAATGCTTCAACCCAGTGACTGAAGGAATCCACCACAACGAGTAAATATCTGTTCTGGTGTGCAGTGTTAGGAAATTCACCTGTGTAATCAATTTGTATTCTCTCCCATGGTCCCATGGGAGCTTGCCTCATCAGTGCCCCTCTCCTTTTTCTATTTGCGGGATCATGCCTGGCACACATCAAACATGATAAGATATGGTCCTGCATGTGTTGTTTATTTTGAGGCCACCATGCTACATGATCTAATCTCTCTAAAGCTAAAGGAAGCTTGGGGTGTCCACCAACAGGGGACCCATGAATCCATGTAAGAATGTCTTTCCTCACACCTTTTGGGGCAACCCATAAAGATAAATCATTTTTGTAAGTTATTAAAAGGCCATCCTTCACCTGCATCTCTTGACCTTCAAATTGTATGGGCCCAGTCCCACACATTGCTTTTAGTTGAGCTAATTCCTCATCCTGATCTTGTAATTTACCCAACTCACATGTCCTTTCTTCAACTCCTTTTGCTTGAGCACGTGTAAGGGCAGACACTGGAAATGATAAAGTATGCTCTATATGAGGCCATTCGGGGGATGTTACTGCAGCCTCCTTCGCTAATCTATCTACCGTATTGTTCCAGTAGTGCTCGGTTGTTTGCTTTTTGTGGGCCTGTACCTTTCGGATATTGATTTTTGAAAAGAATTGTGTTTCCTCCTCTATCATTTTCCATAAGGGTGCATATCTTATCTCACTTCCATCTGTTCCTTTAAAACCCATCACATTCCACCATGAAAGATAGACAACTGCACCCTTGCATACCTGGTCTGAGTCAGAAGCAATGTTAACAACTCCACCATCGTCTCTTAACTCACTGAGAACTTGCAGAAGTGCTGCTATTTCCACATATTGTGCAGAACGAGCTCTACATGAATATGAAAATTGTCTCTGAACCTCGCCATCTTTTACACAAACACCAGCAAATCCTGAGATTCTACTTCCATCTTTATAATAAGAAGAACCATCAATGTACCAGCAGTCACTTTCAAGGTCAAAGGGTTTGGATACGGCAGTAAAAACTCTGTGTTGCAAACTACTTCCTTGTACTTGACATTCATGAGCTTCACCTTCAATCATCAATCCACCAATCAGGACACTAGGTTCCTTTAACATCAAACCCTCAATATTCTCTGACAATAAAGCTGTAGTCCATCTGGCCAGCCTTTTACAATTCACATCCGCTTCTTTCCATTTCCCATTGGCTAACATGACTATAGGAGTGTGATGACTAGCAATGATGACCCTTTGTGTACCTGTCAAGTATCTGAATTTGTTGATTGCCCAATAACAACACAGCACCATACGAGTACATAAAGGATACTTTTGTTCTACAGATGATAGTAAACGTGATGCATAGGCTAAAGGTCTTTGTTTTCCAAAATAATCTTGGGTAAGTGCAACGGACAAAGTGCTAAGTCCTACATGTGGATAGAGTCTGAATTCTTTGTTGGGGTCTGGTGATGCTAATGAAGGGGCATTGCCTAAAGTTTCCTTTAACGCTTCAATAGCTTGTGTGTGCTCTGATTTCCATATCCATTCATCTTGCTTCAGCAGATCATACAAACACTCTGTTAATGATGCATAATGAGGCACAAACTCCCTACAGAAACCTGTCATGCCTAAGATCTGTCTCAGACTTTTTTCATCAGTGGGCAAAGGTAGTTTAGCTATTAGCTCAACCCTTTGTTCATTGATACTCCGCCCTGACTGTGCTACAGTAACACCCAGAAATTGGACTTCCTGCTTCCCCAATTGTATTTTCTTTGGATTAACTTTCAAACCTGCTTCTCTCAAAAGCAATAACATTTCACTCACATCGTTCACGTGCTCCTCCATAGAGGCTGACCCAATCAAAATGTCATCAACATATGAAATTACTCTTTCAGGTTTTGAAAACTTATCAATCACTTCTTTCATATGTGAGTGAAATATTGCTGCACTGTCTTTGTAGCCTTGTGGAAGAACTGTCCAATAATATTGAAGGCCCGCCCAGCTGAAGGCTGTTTTGTATTGACATGTTGGGTCAAGGGGTAAATTCCAATAACTGTTACTGATATCAATGACCGTAAACCATTTCATTTCTGGTGTCAACTTGGCAATCATTTCAGGGTAAGCTGCCACCACAGGTGCCATACTTTTAGCATATTTGTTTAAGGCACGGTAATCTATCGTCAGCCTGAACGACCCATCGGGCTTGATGACTGGCCAGGCTGGCGAATTGCAAACTGATGCACCCCTTTTTAATGTACCTTGCGCCTCCAATTGTTTTATAGCTTCTGTTATAGGTTTAATGGCCTCTTTCGGAACTGGGTATTGCTTAACAGGTGCAGGATCAAATCCTTCCAATAAAATCATTGTATTCATCCTACCACAATCTTGTTTATGTTTAGCCATAGTAAATATCTGTTCTGGTGTGCAGTGTTAGGAAATTCACCTGTGTAATCAATTTGTATTCTCTCCCATGGTCCCATGGGAGCTTGCCTCATCAGTGCCCCTCTCCTTTTTCTATTGGCGGGATCATGCCTGGCACATATCAAACATGATAAGATGTCATCCGGGTCACGGCACCAATGTAGTGATCTAATCTATAATCGTCCCTTCCTCGTAGATGGAATATAGTTATTAATAAAAGTATTGTCTCCGCAGCAAAACCCGATTCTCCCAGAGAGAGACAATTTTATTGACTTCCAAACAGAACAGTCTTACAGATGACAAAAATCCAACAGAGTTCATATCACGACAGTGCTAGTAATATTTAGAGCCCCATGGAACCATGTGACTCTTGGGTGCCTTCGTAAGAACACACACTTCTAAACAGATTGAACGTCCTGTTATATCCCCCCCACACACACTGAATGTCTGAGCAATTTGATTGGGCGTTTCCATTAAATGCTTTGATCTGCCCCAGTCTTTCAGAGTGACCGGAGACAACCCCACGCTGTGAATAGTTGTAATTATAAAGCTGCCCCAATTTACATTCTTGCATATTCCCCCTCTGATATGTGTGAATACTGATTAGATTAAGATAATCATTATCTGTTCCAGTAAGTCTGGTCTGGCCATTTGTCCTTTGACCAACAAACCCTCTTTTAATATGCGCAATTAGATAACGGCTACCAAAGCAGCCTGCCTAGAATAAACTTGTCTTTAGAATGCCTAAATAAAAACACTACATATAATAAATATATATATATATATATATATATATATATATATATACACACATGTATACATATATATATATATATATATATTAGACACAATATACTACACTTGCCAGTAAAGTTATGTCTTTTTCATCCATATATGTCATAGCCTTTAGCATATTATCAATGACTGATTCAACAAAGTTTCAAATCATGACTGGAGTGATGAATTTCACTCACCCCTCTTATAAATTTAGGAAAACCACCCAACATACTGTCATTTATGCTATGCCAAGCCATTGTGCAGCATCTCACCTTAGATGTCAAATATATTGATCAATATGCAATATGTAATATGCAACATGTAATGTAACATGAAAATTATTTTCGGTTTAAATGTTTCGCTCTGGTTTTAAGATAAAGTTCAAGAAATAAAACATAATAAAATAAAAAAATAAAAATTTAAAATGGAAAAGGGTGAAAAATAAAAAATAAAAAATAGGGCTTGATGAATAAAAATGGGAAAGGGTGAAAAATAAAAAATAAAAAATAAAATATAGGGAAAAGTCCATTGTCCAAGTCAAAAAAGTCAAAAAAAAATAAGTCAATTGCTTGATGAATATTGAGAGAGTCCATGATATTGTTTATTCAGCGTTTCTCCCCCACTAGCCAGAAATTTCAGCTTGCAGTTCACATGCAGTATCTCCAATATATCTGAAAGACAAAAAAACTCTCCAACAAAACTGATTAGCAAGATCCTTAAACATTCTTTGAAGTTAAAACAAAGGACTATTTACACATCCCCAGGTTGAAACTAAACCACCCCCACTGTTAGAGAAATGTCACTTGTATTCAAAAACAGATCTGGATAATGTAATCTGTTTAGCTGTCCCAGCAATGTGTAATGTTCTATTTTAGGGATGAGCCGAACACCCCCGGGTTCGGTTCGCACCAGAACCTTCGAACCGACCGAAAGTTCGCGCGAATTTTCGAACCCTATACGTTATAATGGACGCGAACGTTCAAAATCAAAAGTGCTAATTACAACGGCCAATATGCATGTTAATGTCATAAAACAGGTTTGGGGACCCGGGTCCTGCCCCAGGGGACATATATCAATGCAAAAAGAACTTTTAAAAACTAACGTTTTTTCGGGAGCAGTCATTTTAATGATGCATAAAGTGAAAAAAAAAAAGTGAAATTTTCCTTTAAATATGGTACCTGGGGGGTGTCTAAAGTATGCCTGTGAAGTGGCATGTGTTTCCCGTGTTTAGAACTGTCCTTGCACAAAATGACATTTGTAAAGGAAAAAAAGAAGCCATTTAAAACCACTTGCGGCTTTAGGTTTGTTCTTAAGTAGAATCTGAACAGGTACATTATGAAGTGTAGCTCCATCCCCAAAAAATCTATTTTTAAGCTTTTTGGAGAACATAGGGAGGGGTTATCACCCCTGTAACATTTGCTGTCTTTGCACATCTGTTCAGAACATGTCACCTAACTTTCCGTCCCAATGACAAATGTTTTTGGAAAAAGTGGGGTTTTAATTGAAACAAGGATTGGTGATAAAGTATCAGTAGAGAGGAGATACCTTTTTCCCAAATTAAATCTAACAGGATAGAATTTCCCTTCCTAGGGGTAGATTTCCTCTCACTTCCTGTTTTCTCTTTCCATTTGCAAGTAGGAGTCGTTTGTAAGTTGGATGTTTGAAAGTAGGGGCCTGGCGTATATACTCTGCAGAAATTTGCCCTATTAGATGTTGGTGTAGCCACAAGACTGGTGGGCACAGGAATGGGCCCTGCTGGGAGTTAATAGATCAAGATTTGTAATTGCATGCACCTGTTGAACAGGGCAGAAAAATTGGGGGGTGGTGGTGGTGGTGGTGGACGGTGTTGCCACAAGACTGTAAGCTCTCACAGTTACTCTTGGTGGGCGCAGGAATGGGCCCTGCTGTGAGTTATTAGATCAAGATTTGTAATTGCAAGCACCTGATGAACAGGGCAGAAAAATTGGGCCTTTGGCGGTGGTGGTGGACGGTGTTGCCACAAGACTGTAGGCCCTCATAGTTACTCTTGGTGGGCGCAGGAATGGGCCCTGCTGTGAGTTATTAGATCAAGATTTGTAATTGCAAGCACCTGATGAACAGGGCAGAAAAATTGGGCCTTTGGCGGTGGTGGTGGAAGGTGTTGCCACAAGACTGTAAGCTCTCACAGTTACTCTTGGTGGGCGCAAGAATGGGCCCTGCTGTGAGTTATTAGATCAAGATTTGTAATTGCATGCACCTGTTGAACAGGGCAGAAAAATTGGGGGTGGTGGTGGTGGTGGACGACGGTGTTGCCACAAGACTGTAAGCTCTCACAGTTACTCTTGGTGGGCGCAGGAATGGGCCCTGCTGTGAGTTATTAGATCAAGATTTGTAATTGCAAGCACCTGATGAACAGGGCAGAAAAATTGGGCCTTTGGCGGTGGTGGTGGACGGTGTTGCCACAAGACTGTAGGCCCTCATAGTTACTCTTGGTGGGCGCAGGAATGGGCCCTGCTGTGAACTATTAGATCAAGATTTGTAATTACCCGCCCCTGTTAAACAGGGGCTGAAAAATTGTGCCTTAGGCACTGGTGCTGGTGCCACAACACTGCAACCCCTCACAGATACTGTACTTGGAGCACAGCAGTCACACGTGTTGCGAAGCATTTTTTTTTTAAAAAATTGTAATTACCCGCCCCTGTTAAACAGGGGCTGAAAAATTGTGCCTTAGGCACTGGTGCTGGTGCCACAACAC
Source organism: Lithobates sylvaticus (assembly GCA_028564925.1). Lineage (NCBI taxonomy): Eukaryota > Metazoa > Chordata > Amphibia > Anura > Ranidae > Lithobates > Lithobates sylvaticus. Next base: position 178,126,946 of record CM053036.1, read on the forward strand.
TGCAACCCCTCACAGATACTGTACTTGGAGCACAGCAGTCACACGTGTTGCGAAGCATTTTTTTAAAAAATTGTAATTACCCGCCCCTGTTAAACAGGGGCTGAAAAATTGTGCCTTAGGCACTGGTGCTGGTGCCACAACACTGCAACCCCTCACAGATACTGTACTTGGAGCACAGCAGTCACACATGTTGCGAAGCATTTTTTTTAAAAAATTGTAATTACCCGCCCCTGTTAAACAGGGGCTGAAAAATTGTGCCTTAGGCACTGGTGCTGGTGCCACAACACTGCAACCCCTCACAGATACTGTACTTGGAGCACAGCAGTCACACGTGTTGCAAAGCATTTTTTTAAAAAATTGTAAGTACACGCCCCTGTTAAACAGGGGCTGAAAAATTTTCCTTAGGCACTGGTGCTGGTGCCACAACACTGCAACCCCTCACAGATACTGTACTTGGAGCACAGCAGTCACACGTGTTGCGAAGCATTTTTTTAAAAAAATTGTAAGTACACGCCCCTGTTAAACAGGGGCTGAAAAATTTGCCTTAGGCACTGGTGCTGGTGCCACAACACTGCAACCCCTCACAGATACTGTACTTGGAGCACAGCAGTCACACGTGTTGCGAAGCATTTTTTTTTTAAAAAATTGTAAGTACACGCCCCTGTTAAACAGGGGCTGAAAATTTTGCCTTAGGCACTGGTGCTGGTGCCACAACACTGCAACCCCTCACAGATACTGTACTTGGAGCACAGCAGTCACACGTGTTGCGAAGCATTTTTTTATAAAAATTGTATGTACACGCCCCTGTTAAACAGGGGCTGAAAAATTGTGCCTTAGGCACTGGTGTGGTGGCATGGATCATTGAGGAGGAGGAAGAGGATAGTCAGTGAACATAAGAGGACAGTCACTCAGCATCAGCATAGGCAGTCTTGAAGGGATGTGATATTAAAAATTATTCGGTTATATCCGCCTCAGGTGCCTGGTAGCTGGTGGTGATCCAAGACTGATTCATTTTGATGAAGGTCAGTCGATCAACCGAGGCGGTGGACAGGCGCACCCTATGATCGGTGACAAATCCTCCAGCAGCACTGAATGTGCGTTCGGAAAGAACGCTGGAGGCAGGACAGGCCAGTAGCTCAATTGCATACTGTGCAAGCTCTGGCCAGTGATCCATCCTCAGGACCCAGTAAGCCAGAGGATTTTCGGTGGGAAAGGTGTCCAAGTCTGACCTTGCCCCAAGGTATTCCTGCACCATGTATATCAGACGCTGGCGATGGTTGCTGGAACCGATCATACCTTGGGGCTGCGGACTAAAAAATTGTCTGAACGCATCGGTCAGACGTCCACCTTCCCCACCGCTCCTTCTGCTACTGACCGAAGCCTCAGCAACTCGTCGCCCAGGACCAGGAGTTTGTAGCCTCCCAGTTTCTGGGAACGCGTTGCACAGACCTTTCTGCAAGGCCTCCCTGAGATGTCTCATCCTCTGCTCCCTCTGCGACGGCAAGATAAGGTCCGCAACCTTACCCTTGTACCGCGGATCAAGGAGAGTGGCCAGCCAGTAATGGTCCCTCTCCTTGATCCGAAGAACACGAGGATCCTTCCGCAGGCTTTGCAGGATCAGGGAGGCCATGCAGCGTAGGTTAGCTGAGGCATTCGGTCCGGAGTCTTCTGGGTCACTGAGGATGACATGATCGCCAGCCACCTCCTCCCAGCCACGTACAAGTCCACTGGTTTGTTGGGACTGTACATCATCCCTAAAAGACTGCTGCTGCTGATGCTGAGTGCCAGGCTCCACCTCCATGCTCACACACAATCCTCCTCCTCCTCCTCCTCCTCCTCCTCCTCATCCTCTTCCTGTGTGATGGGTGGGACAGAAGGAACACTGTCCGGATAAAGGGGGCCTTGAGAGGCAAGGAAGTCCTCCTCTTCCTGCCTCTGTTCTGCCTCAAGTGCCCTGTCCATTATCCCACGCAGCGTATGCTCCAACAGGTGGACAAGAGGGACAGTTTCACTGATGCATGCACTGTCACTGCTCACCATCCTCGTGGCCTCCTCAAATGGTGAGAGGACAGTGCATGCATCCCTGATCATGCTCCACTGACGTGGGGAAAAAAAACAAGCTCCCCTGACCCTGTCCTGGTGCCATAGTCGCAAAGGTACTCATTGATGGCCCTCTGCTGCGTGTGCAGTCGCTGCAGCATGGCCAACGTTGAGTTCCACCTGGTGGGCATGTCACATATTAGGCGGTTCTTGGGCAGGTTCAGCTCCTTTTGCAGCTCAGTCAGCCGAGCACTGGCATTATAAGATCGGCGGAAATGCACACAGACTTTCCTGGCCTGCCTCAGGACATCCTGTAAGCCTGGGAACCTGCCCAAGAACAGCTGCACCACCAGGTTGAGGACGTGAGCCATGCAGGGCACATGGGTGAGCTGCCCCTGTCGCAGGGCGGAGAGGAGGTTGGTGCCATTGTCAGAAACGACCATTCCTGGCTTAAGCTGACGTGGCGTCAACCACCTCTCGGCCTGCCCCTGCAGAGCTGCCAGAACCTCTGGCCCAGTGTGGCTCCTGTCCCCCAAACACACCAGCGCAAGCACGGCATGGCATCTTTTTGCCTGCGTACTTGCGTAGCCCCTTGTACGCCTACGGAGCACCGCTGGTTCCAAGGACAGAGCACTGGAGGAAGAAGAAGAGGAGGGGGTGGAGGAGAGAGGTGTGTCACAACCAGTAGCAGTAGTAGCGTTTTGGAGGCGTGGTGGCGGAACAACCTCCAACACTACTGCACCTTGTCCTGCATCCCTCCCAGCTGCCAATAGAGTGACCCAATGGGCCGTGAAAGAAAGGTACCGTCCCTGTCCATGCCTGCTGGACCATGAGTCAGCGGTAATATGCACCTTACCGCTGACCGCCCTGTCCAGCGAGGCATGGACATTGCCCTCCACATGCCGGTAGAGAGACGGAATCGCCTTCCGTGAGAAAAAGTGGCGTTTGGGAACCTGCCACTGAGGAACCGCACATTGAACAAACTCACGGAAGGGGGCCGAGTCTACCAACTGAAAAGGCAGCAGTTGAAGTGCTAGCAATTTAGCCAAGCTAGCATTCAACCGCTGGGCATGTGGATGGCTGGGAGTGTACTTCTTTCTACGGTCCAGCAGCTGGGGCAGGGAAATTTGCCTGCTGCAATCGGACGTCGGTGTACTGCAAGTACTTGGTTGTGACACACCTAATTCTACACCTTCAGTCCTCTCAGAGCAGCTTTCAGAGAGGACTGAAAGTGTAGTGGGGATGGAGATCCCAGCTGATGAGGAACAAGGAGAGGTCCGCTTAGTTCTTTGGTGTGGGTCTTTTATGTGTGCCTGCCAACGAGCTGCATGGCAGGTCGACATATGTCTGGTCATGCTTGTGGTGCCCAAGCGGCTGATGTTTTGGCCACGCGAGATACGCTTGAGACAAATATTGCAAATAGCAGTGGTGCGATCTGATGCACTCGTCTCAAAAAAGGCCCACACCAAAGAACTTTTCTGATAACGTGCAGAGGCAGCGCCCTGCACAGGCGGAGCTCTGCGGTGTTGTACAGTTGCTGTGCTGGCCTCTACCTGGCCTCCAGGGGGCATCCTGCCTCGTTGGACATGTGACGCCGCATCCTCCTCCTCCTCGTCCTCCTCCTCATCCTCTCTCCCTTCAGGCACCCACGTGGAGTCAGTGACCTCATCATCCCCTCCCTCTTCACCACTAGAGCAAACCTGGCAGTAAGCTGCAGCTGGTGGAACAGTACTGCCAGATTCCTCAAGCTGGGTATCATCATCCGAGCCTTCGAATCGTTGGGCATCCTCCTGGAGCATGTACCCAACACTGTGCTCAAAGAGTTCGGGGGACTCCTCAGGAGGACATGGTGGGTCTAGGGAAGGGGTGGCTGATGATGCTCTGCCAGTACCCTGAGCCTGGGTGAGAGAGGATGAGGAGGATGAGGAGGGCTTGGTCATCCATTCTACCAAGCCTTCAGCATGATGCGGCTCCACATGTCCAGCTGCCGAAAACAAAGACGCGCGTGTCCCATGGCCACGTGCTGATGACGATGCACGACCACGTCCACGGCCACGGCCACGTCCACTAGAAACAGAGCCTGCCTGCCCTGTGTTCTTGGCTCTGCATGCTCTGCCTCCCCTTGGCGGTCTTCCAGCCATTGTAGTCGGTAGTCCTGTGGGTGCTGCTGAGAAGAATATATAGGAGCTCTGTGTGATGCCACTAACACACTAGAAGTCCTATGGGTGCTTCTGCAAAGAAAATATAGGAGCTCTGTGTGATGCCACTAACACACTAGAAGTCCTATGGGTGCTTCTGCAAAGAAAATAGAGGAGCTCTGTGTGATGCCACTAACACACTAGAAGTCCTGTGGGTGCTGCTGAGAAAGAAAATATAGGAGCTCTGTGTGATGCCACTAACACACTAGAAGTCCTATGGGTGCTTCTGCAAAGAAAATAGAGGAGCTCTGTGTGATGCCACTAACACACTAGAAGTCCTGTGGGTGCTTCTGCAAAGAAAATAGAGGAGCTCTGTGTGATGCCACTAACACACTCGAAGTCCTGTGGGTGCTGCTGAGAAGAAAATATAGGAGCTCTGTGTGATGCCACTAACACACTAGAAGTCCTATGGGTGCTTCTGCAAAGAAAATAGAGGAGCTCTGTGTGATGCCACTAACACACTAGAAGTCCTGTGGGTGCTGCTGAGAAGAAAATATAGGAGCTCTGTGTGATGCCACTAACACACTAGAAGTCCTATGGGTGCTTCTGCAAAGAAAATAGAGGAGCTCTGTGTGATGCCACTAACACACTAGAAGTCCTGTGGGTGCTGCTGAGAAGAAAATATAGGAGCTCTGTGTGATGCCACTAACACACTAGAAGTCCTATGGGTGCTTCTGCAAAGAAAATAGAGGAGCTCTGTGTGATGCCACTAACACACTAGAAGTCCTGTGGGTGCTTCTGCAAAGAAAATAGAGGAGCTCTGTGTGATGCCACTAACACACTAGAAGTCCTGTGGGTGCTGCTGAGAAGAAAATATAGGAGCTCTGTGTGATGCCACTAACACACTAGAAGTCCTATGGGTGCTTCTGCAAAGAAAATAGAGGAGCTCTGTGTGATGCCACTAACACACTCGAAGTCCTGTGGGTGCTGCTGAGAAGAAAATATAGGAGCTCTGTGTGATGCCACTAACACACTAGAAGTCCTATGGGTGCTTCTGCAAAGAAAATAGAGGAGCTCTGTGTGATGCCACTAACACACTAGAAGTCCTGTGGGTGCTGCTGAGAAGAAAATATAGGAGCTCTGTGTGATGCCACTAACACACTAGAAGTCCTATGGGTGCTTCTGCAAAGAAAATAGAGGAGCTCTGTGTGATGCCACTAACACACTAGAAGTCCTGTGGGTGCTGCTGAGAAGAAAATATAGGAGCTCTGTGTGATGCCACTAACACACTAGAAGTCCTGTGGGTGCTTCTGCAAAGAAAATAGAGGAGCTCTGTGTGATGCCACTAACACACTAGAAGTCCTATAGGTGCTTCTGGGAAGAAAATATAGGTCTGTGTGATGGGACTAACACACTTCAAGTCCTATAGGTGCTTCTGGGAACAAAATATAGGATCTCTGTGTGATGGGACTAACACACTTCAAGTCCTATGGGTGCTTCTGGGAAGAAAATATAGGTCTGTGTGATGGGACTAACACACTTCAAGTCCTATAGGTGCTTCTGGGAACAAAATATATGATCTCTGTGTGATGGGACTAACACACTTCAAGTCCTATAGGTGCTTCTGGGAAGAAAATATAGGTCTGTGTGATGGGACTAACACACTTCAAGTCCTATAGGTGCTTCTGGGAACAAAATATATGATCTCTGTGTGATGGGACTAACACACTTCAAGTCCTATAGGTGCTTCTGGGAAGAAAATATAGGTCTGTGTGATGGGACTAACACACTTCAAGTCCTATAGATGCTTCTGGGAACAAAATATATGATCTCTGTGTGATGGGACTAACACACTTCAAGTCCTATAGGTGCTTCTGGGAACAAAATATATGATCTCTGTGTGATGGGACTAACACACTTCAAGTCCTATAGGTGCTTCTGGGAAGAAAATATAGGTCTGTGTGATGGGACTAACACACTTCAAGTCCTATAGGTGCTTCTGGGAAGAAAATATAGGATCTCTGCGTGATGGGACTAACACACTTCAAGTCCTATAGGTGCTTCTGGGAACAAAATATATGATCTCTGTGTGATGGGACTAACACACTTCAAGTCCTATGGGTGCTTCTGGGAAGAAAATGTAGGTCTGTGTGATGGGACTAACACACTTCAAGTCCTATAGGTGCTTCTGGGAACAAAATATATGATCTCTGTGTGATGGGACTAACACACTTCAAGTCCTATAGGTGCTTCTGCGAAGAAAATATAGGTCTGTGTGATGGGACTAACACACTTCAAGTCCTATAGGTGCTTCTGGGAACAAAATATATGATCTCTGTGTGATGGGACTAACACACTTCAAGTCCTATGGGTGCTTCTGGGAAGAAAATGTAGGTCTGTGTGATGGGACTAACACACTTCAAGTCCTATAGGTGCTTCTGGGAACAAAATATATGATCTCTGTGTGATGGGACTAACACACTTCAAGTCCTATAGGTGCTTCTGGGAACAAAAATATATGATCTCTGTGTGATGGGACTAACACACTTCAAGTCCTATAGGTGCTTCTGGGAAGAAAATATAGGTCTGTGTGATGGGACTAACACACTTCAAGTCCTATAGGTGCTTCTGGGAACAAAATATATGATCTCTGTGTGATGGGACTAACACACTTCAAGTCCTATAGGTGCTTCTGGGGGGAAAAAAATATAGGTCTGTGTGATGGGACTAACACACTTCAAGTCCTTTAGGTGCTTCTGGGAACAAAATATATGATCTCTGTGTGATGGGACTAACACACTTCAAGTCCTATGGGTGCTTCTGGGAAGAAAATATAGGTCTGTGTGATGGGACTAACACACTTCAAGTCCTATAGGTGCTTCTGGGAACAAAATATATGATCTCTGTGTGATGGGACTAACACACTTCAAGTCCTATAGGTGCTTCTGGGAAGAAAATATAGGTCTGTGTGATGGGACTAACACACTTCAAGTCCTATAGGTGCTTCTGGGAACAAAATATAGGATCTCTGTGTGATGGGACTAACACACTTCAAGTCCTATGGGTGCTTCTGGGAAGAAAATATAGGTCTGTGTGATGGACTAACACACTTCAAGTCCTATAGGTGCTTCTGGGAACAAAATATATGATCTCTGTGTGATGGGACTAACACACTTCAAGTCCTATAGGTGCTTCTGGGAACAAAATATAGGTCTGTGTGATGGGACTAACACACTTCAAGTCCTATAGGTGCTTCTGGGAACAAAATATATGATCTCTGTGTGATGGGACTAACACACTTCAAGTCCTATAGGTGCTTCTGGGAACAAAATATATGATCTCTGTGTGATGGGACTAACACACTTCAAGTCCTATAGGTGCTTCTGGGAAGAAAATATAGGTCTGTGTGATGGGACTAACACACTTCAAGTCCTATAGGTGCTTCTGGGAACAAAATATAGGATCTCTGTGTGATGGGACTAACACACTTCAAGTCCTATAGGTGCTTCTGGGAAGAAAATATAGGTCTGTGTGATGGGACTAACACACTTCAAGTCCTATAGGTGCCTCTGGGAACAAAATATATGATCTCTGTGTGATGGGACTAACACACTTCAAGTCCTATAGGTGCTTCTGGGAAGAAAATATAGGTCTGTGTGATGGGACTAACACACTTCAAGTCCTATAGGTGCTTCTGGGAACAAAATATATGATCTCTGTGTGATGGGACTAACACACTTCAAGTCCTATGGGTGCTTCTGGGAAGAAAATGTAGGTCTGTGTGATGGGACTAACACACTTCAAGTCCTATAGGTGCTTCTGGGAACAAAATATATGATCTCTGTGTGATGGGACTAACACACTTCAAGTCCTATAGGTGCTTCTAGGGAAGGAAATATAGGTCTGTGTGATGGGACTAACACACTTCAAGTCCTATAGGTGCTTCTGGGAACAAAATATATGATCTCTGTGTGATGGGACTAACACACTTCAAGTCCTATAGGTGCTTCTGGGAACAAAATATATGATCTCTGTGTGATGGGACTAACACACTTCAAGTCCTATAGGTGCTTCTGGGAACAAAATATAGGAGCTCTGCCTGCCTGCCACGAACACACTACAAGTCCTATAGGTGCTTCTGGGAACAAAATATAGGAGCTCTGCCTGCCTGCCACGAACACACTACAAGTCCTATAGGTGCTTCTGGGAACAAAATATAGGAGCTCTGCCTGCCTGCCACGAACACACTACAAGTCCTATAGGTGCTTCTGGGAACAAAATATAGGAGCTCTGCCTGCCTGCCACGAACACACTACAAGTCCTATAGGTGCTTCTGGGAACAAAATATAGGAGCTCTGCCTGCCTGCCACGAACACACTACAAGCCCCTCTTTCTAAATCAATCTTTCTAAATGAATCTCTCTAACTCAATCTCTCTAAGTAAATCTCTCTAACTAACTAAATCCAGCAGAGTGTCACAGAACTATCCTGCTCTATCTACGCCGGAACAGCAAGTGACCGGCGCAGACGGCGTGGCGGCCTTTTATAGGGGGGGGGGGGCGTGTACTAAAGCCCCTGAGCTGTAATTGGCTACAGGCGTCCTGCCTGTAGCCAATTATGGCTCTTCGAGTTTCCGGCGCTGTGATTGGCCAAGCATGCGGGGTCACAGTGCATGCTTGGCCAATCATCAGCCAGCAATGCACTGCGCCGGCCGCGCCGGCCGCAATGCATTGCGGGGCCGCTCGCATCACACGAACGTGATGCGAGCGGCCAAAATAGTTCTGGGCTCGCCGAGCGAGCGAACACCCGGTGCTCGATGCGAACATGGGTTCGCATCGAGCACCGGGCCCATCCCTAAATATACTCATATGTAACAAGCCACCATGCTCAAATGCAAGATTATTACTGACCAATATTTCCATAATAGATTTTATCCTTTCTGACTAGGGATGAGCCGAACACCCCCGGGTTCGGTTCGAACCAGAACCTTCGAACGGACCGAAAGTTTGCGCGAATTTTCGAACCCTATACGTTATAATGGACGCGAACGTTCGAAATCAAAAGTGCTAATTACAACGGCCAATATGCATGTTAATGTCATAAAACAGGTTTGGGGTCCCGGGTCCTGCCCCAGGGGACATATATCAATGCAAAAAGAACTTTTAAAAACTAACGTTTTTTCGGGAGCAGTCATTTTAATGATGCATAAAGTGAAAAAAAAAAAGTGAAATTTTCCTTTAAATATGGTACCTGGGGGGTGTCTAAAGTATGCCTGTGAAGTGGCATGTGTTTCCCGTGTTTAGAACTGTCCTTGCACAAAATGACATTTGTAAAGGAAAAAAAGAAGCCATTTAAAACCACTTGCGGCTTTAGGTTTATTCTTAAGTAGAATCTGAACAGGTACATTATGAAGTGTAGCTCCATCCCAAAAAAATCTATTTTTAAGCTTTTTGGAGAACATAGGGAGGGGTTATCACCCCTGTAACATTTGCTGTCTTTGCACATCTGTTCAGAACATGTCACCTCACTTTCCGTCCCAATGACAAATGTTTTTGGAAAAGTGGGGTTTTAATTGAAACAAGGATTGGTGATAAAGTATCAGTAGAGAGGAGATACCTTTTTCCCAAATTAAATCTAACAGGATAGAATTTCCCTTCCTAGGGGTAGATTTCCTCTCACTTCCTGTTTTCTCTTTCCATTTGCAAGTAGGAGTCGTTTGTAAGTTGGATGTTTGAAAGTAGGGGCCTGGCGTATATACTCTGCAGAAATTTGCCCTATTAGATGTTGGTGTAGCCACAAGACTGGTGGGCACAGGAATGGGCCCTGCTATGAGTTAATAGATCAAGATTTGTAATTGCATGCACCTGTTGAACAGGGCAGAAAAATTGGGGGTGGTGGTGGTGGTGGACGGTGTTGCCACAAGACTGTAAGCTCTCACAGTTACTCTTGGTGGGCGCAGGAATGGGCCCTGCTGTGAGTTATTAGATCAAGATTTGTAATTGCAAGCACCTGATGAACAGGGCAGAAAAATTGGGCCTTTGGCGGTGGTGGTGGACGGTGTTGCCACAAGACTGTAGGCCCTCATAGTTACTCTTGGTGGGCGCAGGAATGGGCCCTGCTGTGAGTTATTAGATCAAGATTTGTAATTGCAAGCACCTGATGAACAGGGCAGAAAAATTGGGCCTTTGGCGGTGGTGGTGGACGGTGTTGCCACAAGACTGTAGGCCCTCACAGTTACTCTTGGTGGGCGCAGGAATGGGCCCTGTTGTGAGTTATTAGATCAAGATTTGTAATTGCAAGCACCTGATGAACAGGGCAGAAAAATTGGGCCTTTGGCGGTGGTGGTGGACGGTGTTGCCACAAGACTGCAGGCCCTCATAGTTACTCTTGGTGGGCGCAGGAATGGGCCCTGCTGTGAACTATTAGATCAAGATTTGTAATTACCCGCCCCTGTTAAACAGGGGCTGAAAAATTGTGCCTTAGGCACTGGTGCTGGTGCCACAACACTGCAACCCCTCACAGAGACTGTACTTGGAGCACAGCAGTCACACGTGTTGCGAAGCATTTTTTTAAAAAATTGTAAGTACCCGCCCCTGTTAAACAGGGGCTGAAAAATTGTGCCTTAGGCACTGGTGCTGGTGCCACAACACTGCAACCCGGCCCTCACAGATACTGTACTTGGAGCACAGCAGCCACACGTGTTGCGAAGCATTTTTTTAAAAAATTGGAAGTACCCGCCCCTGTTAAACAGGGGCTGAAAAATTGTGCCTTAGGCACTGGTGCTGGTGCCACAACACTGCAACCCGGCCCTCACAGATACTGTACTTGGAGCACAGCAGTCACACGTGTTGCGAAGCATTTTTTTAAAAAATTTTTTTTTTGTTTTTTTTGCCACTTCAGCTCAGCATTCCAAGCGGACCAGGACGGTTTACACCGATCTAGTTCTGTCCAATTTGTTTTACGTCACATCATTGTGGCATATTTGTGGAACCATCATTTAATCACGTACAAAAGGTATAGCAGAGCAGGCATCCAATGACTATTTCAGAGTACAATTTTTATCTCTCCTCTCTGCATGCCACTTATTTGTATCCTGGTTCCTTTTATACCATCTATCCTAATGTTGCCCTCCCTCCCACCCCCCCCAGAATCTCATCGCTGCTTCCTGAGTTTGTACTTTATTTATGTTCGTCCTTATCCTGCCTTTGTGTCTAAGGCCTAATAGCTTCAGCATAGCTCCATGTTCTCTTGAAGCTTTTCCAGCTGTCCCAACTCCCTCCCAACTCCTTGTTGTCCCCTTCAGAGTTCCTTTTAAGTGACTCCATGAGTCGAACACTTTCTACGGCGTCCACCCATTCCCACATGGAAGGGGCCTCCACTTCTCTCCACCTTTTAGCAATCAGTTTCTTTGCTGCATTTAATAAATGTGGTACCAATGAGTTTTCATATTGCTTTATCTCTTCCCTTGTGGCGTGCATCAAGACCACCCACGGATCATTATCTATAGTCTTCTGAGTGATCTCCTTTATATATCCTAAAATCTTTGTCCAGTAAGTTTTTATCTTGTTGCATTCCCACCATATATGGGCCATAGTCCCTCTTTCTTTACACCCTCTCCAGCAATCAGGAGAGGATCCTTCTTGGAACCGGCTTGCTTTGTCCGGGGTAATATACCACCTTGCGAGGCATTTATAATTGGCCTCAGCCGTCCTGCTGTCAATCGCCGACCTATGGGTCATCCTAATAATTTTCCCTATTGTGCCTGTGTCTAAACAAACTCCAAATTCCCTTTCCCATTTATGAACATATGGCGGGATCTCCTCCCTTTCTGTCCCAATCATCTTTTTATAGATCCTTGAGATCATTTTCTTAGTATTGGGTTCCATACATACACTTTCAAGCCATGTGATATCTCCTTCCGACCTCATAGGCTGAGGCAGACTTTTCACAAAGTGGTGTATTTGGAGATACCGCCATCTGTCCAACCTGAGAATATCCCTCTTACCTTGTAGTTCCTCAAAAGGTATTAATTTCCCATCGTGCATTACATCCTTTAATCGTGTTTCGTCTTTCAATATCCAATCCCCCCCTATCTCTAGTCTACCGGGCTGAAAAAATTCATTATCTTTTAGTGTTATTAGTAGTGAATTATAATTCCTATTTACTTTTTTGTGCCATTTATCCCATATTTTTAGTGCGTTTAATGTGATAATATGTGTGTTTACATCTAAGGATCTATGTTTCGGTGGATTCCAAATAATTCTACCCAACTGTGCTTGGCTAATATATTTTTCTAGGGTGACCCATCTTTTATCCGTCTCCTCCTTACCCCATTCTGGGATCCTGGACAGCACAGTCGCTTGATAGTAGTTAGCTATGTCAGGAACCGCGAGACCTCCCTGTTTTTTTTCTTGTTTTAATATCTTTAATGCAATCCGGTGTTTTTTATTATTCCAAATGAAGTTTATGATTATGGACTTTAATTTTCTTAGATAAGCCAAAGAGAGTGGAATAGGCAACATCTGAAATTTATATGTAATTATCGGGAGGACCTTCATTTTGACAGTATTTATACGGCCTATCCAGGAGATGGGTCTATTTGTGTATTCTTTACATTTCTTTTTTACCTCATCGAGCAGCGGGAGATAATTAATATTATAAATTTTTTTAATCGAACTGGCTAAGTTAATTCCCAGGTATTTGATCTGCTTCCTCCAAGGAAAGTCAAAGCTCTCCTGTAGTGAGAGCCGATCAAGCTTTTCTATATTGACATTCAGGATAAAGGATTTCGTACGGTTGATTTTGAAGTTAGACATTTCCCCATATCGTGTGAGTTCGGACAGTAGGTGCGGCATAGACGACCGCAGGTTCCCTATAAAAAACAGGATGTCATCCGCAAACGCGGAAAGTTTGTGCATGTCCCCTCCTGCTTCAATCCCCTCCACTTTTGGGTTAGCTCGGATCGTGGCCAACAGGGGTTCCATCGTCAGGACAAACAGCATCGGGGACAATGGGCACCCCTGCCTTGTCCCGTTCCTCATCTCGAACAGAGGTGATAAAATGCCATTGATTTTAACTTTAGCTTTCGGGTGGTCGTATAATACCTTGATACGTTGAATTAGCTTAGGGCCAAAGCCCATAGACTCAAGTGTATCTGTCATGAACCCCCAGTCTACCCTGTCAAAGGCTTTTTCAGCATCTATTGACAGGAGCAGACCGGGGGTCCCCACCTCCCGAATCCTCTGGAGAAGCAGGAGCGCCCAAACCCCGTTGTCCCTGCCCTCCCGGCCCGCCACAAACCCCACTTGGTCCGGATGGACCAGTGTGCTCAGGTGGGCCTTGACCCTATCCGCCAATATTTTTGCATAGATTTTAGTATCTGCATTCAATAATGAAATTGGTCTATATCCTGAGCACACTGATCCATCTTTTCCCTCCTTCAAAATCACCGTAATACTGGCAGTCAGGGACTCCTCGCTCATTCTGTACTCTGATCCCAAGCCATTTAGATAGTTGCAGAGTCTTGGGACAAGTACATCTTGAAAAGTTTTATAATAAAGCGCCGTAAAGCCATCCGGCCCAGGGCTCTTTCCTGCCGGGGTGCTCTTCAATGCCCGCCTTACCTCCTCCTCAGAGAATGGTTCCTCTAGTGTCTCCCTATCTTCTATAGTTAATTTTTTAAGTCCTGCCTTAGCTAGGTAGTCCCTACATTTTGTTCTTGTTTCATTTTCCCTGTTATGGGCTCCCCTCTGCTCCACAGTATAGAGATCTTCATAGTATTGTTTAAAGGAGTCAGCTATGTCCATAGAGGTATATTTAATCTCTCCACTCTTATTACGTATTTTTTCTATGTAGTTAATCGTTTTTTTTTTTTTTGTAAGGTTCTGGCTAGGTGTTTACTCGGTTTGTCGCCCCAAATGTATCTTTCCTTCGCTATTCTATTATAAAACTTTTGTGTTTCTTGCTCCATAAGTTCTTTTAGTTGTTCTTTAGTTGCCACTAATTTAAGGTATAGGTTTCTATCCTCCTCCGGAGAGGCTTTATGTTCCTGTTCAACCCGATTTAGCTCCTCTGTTAGTTCTTTTAGTTTCTTTGTTCTCTCTTTTTTTTGCCATGTCCCTTTTGCAATTAGGATCCCTCTAGTAAATGCTTTATGAGCATCCCAAAGCGATGCTCCGCTTACTTCTCCATTGTCATTCTGTTTAAAAAAATGCTCCAATTCCTCTTTTACGTATTCCACAACCTCCTTATTACGAAGTAGGGATTCGTTTAATCTCCAAGTAGAGGTCAAACTACCGCAATCCGAGATATCTAAAGTCATGGCAACAGGGGCATGGTCAGACAGTGACATTACCTCGATGTTGGTACTGATGATTCTGTCCAGGAGTCCGTGGTCTACCAGGGCATAGTCAAGGCGGGAATACATCCCGTGCGCGGGGGAATAGAAGGAATAATCTCTTGTATTAGGATGTTGGATCCTCCAAGCATCAACCAGCTGATTTAAAAAAAGTTTTTGTTTAGTCAGTTTTAGCTGTTTCCTGTCTGTCCCCCCCGCACCAGAGGACGAATCCAGCCCCGGGTCCAAACCGAAGTTTAAGTCTCCCATCAGTATAACGTACCCTTCCCTGAAGTCCCTTAATTTTTTGAGAATCTCACGCAAGTATTTCATAGGGTTAATATTTGGAGCATATATATTGGCTAAAGTAAATTTTCCCCCCCCTATAGTTCCCTTCAGGAAAAGATACCTCCCCAATGGGTCTACCAGTCGATCCTCTAGGCCAAAAGCAATCTTATTAGAAAAGCCAATCGCCACTCCCCTAGCCCTACTAGTGATTGCATCTCCATAGAACCATACTGGGAATGAGCTAGACGATAGTCTAGTGTTCGACTCATGAGCGAGGTGAGTCTCCTGTAAGAAGACCACCTCTGCCCCATAGTTTTTTAGTTCTTCCAGAATTTTATGCCTTTTTTTAGGAGTATTAAGGCCTTTTACATTATAAGTTATGAATTTAGTTGCTATCCTCATATTCGGGTAAGCACCTTTCAGGATCTCTAGATTTCAGGTATACAGCGATGAGATTTCCCCTCCTCCCTACCCCTCCCTCCCTTACCTTGTACTTCCCCACCCTCCCCCCCCCTTCCCTCCTTCCCTCCCTCCCCCCCTCTCAATCTCCCCCCCTTTTTATACCCCCCCCTTCTATTCCCTCTTTTTTACCCCCCCCCCCTTCTATTCCATCCCCCCCTAACTCCCTGTCCTACCCACCCCCTTCCCCCTCCCTCCCTGACCCTTGTTCGGGTCCCTGAGTCGGAGTGGGTCATAACCTAATATGGCCCACTTCGTAACTCCTACCTTCCCAGATGAGGTGGGGCTCAGTCCCCTGGATCTATCCTTGCCCAGCCTCCCCACTGATGTGGGAAGTATGGGGTAGACAGACGATTTTCATAAGGTGTTTGGGTGAGGTCTGTCCTAACCACCCCCGGCCTCTAATAGATCCTCCCCCCCCCCCCCGCTGACCCCGCCACGCCCCCCACTAGGGGGCCCATCCCGGAAGTTCAGGTGCCTGTATTTCTAGCAAAAGCTCATCAAATCTTCAGGGTATCTCAGTCTGGCTGATCTCTTTTGTTCCTATCAGGCAGGCTGGGAACCCCCAGCTATATTTAATGTTAGCAGCTCGCATCACCTCCAGTAAGGGTTTTTGTAACCTTCTTCTTTCCAATGTCTGTGGGGCCAAATCAGCATATATCTGTATATCTGCATCTTTATATTTTAAAGGTGTTTTTCCATATAGATTTGTCCAGATCTCTGCTTTCTCATCGTAATGGCGAAATCTTATGATAACATCACGTGGTCTTCCCTGATCTGTTGCAATGAATCTTCCCACTCAATGGACTCTTTCAATTCCCGGGAATGGATCCTCCTTGTTTCTCAAAAATGGGCTAAAAATAATTTTACTGATCTCCCTGAGATCCTCACCTCTCTGCTCAGGAATCGCACGCAACCTTAGGTTCTGCCTGCGATTCCTGTTTTCTTGGTCCTCGATCTTGTATTGGGTTTCCCTTAGAGTTGTTTGAAGTAGATTGATCTTCTCGTCCAATTTGTTTATATCTTGGTCTTGTTTTTCTACTCTCTCCTCCACTGACTCCACCCGGGTGAGTAATGATCCCATGTCTTCTCTTACTAGTTTAATCTCCCCTTTTATGGTGTTTTCCATTCTTAGTAGCATCTCGGCCATCTCAGCTTTTGTCGGCAGTTGGGCAATTGCGGCTTGTTCTTCAACTCTGGTAGTGTCCATTTCGCTCCCCATTGTGCTATCTCCTATGGGGGGATCCTCTTTCTCCCCTGCCTTTTTCTCCTTCCCCCTCCTTCTCTCCATAGTGGGATTTTGTGTCTGTTCCAAGCGATTAGAAAGTGGGCTTATCCCTGTTTTCAGATATTGTTTTATTGTACTTGAGGCTGTTTTAGGGGTCTTTGGTAGCCCTTTTTTTGGGGCTTGACTCATATTAGTTTTGCGGGGCCCTCTAATCCTTTTCCCCAGTTTGCTACTTTACTCCCACTCTTGGGGAGAGATGGTTCAAGGGTAGGTAGTGACAGCCCGCCTATCCCTCTATCTAGGAGGTATATAGTCCCCTCCTGGGGACGTCTACTGTCTGTTATAGAAGAATAAGGTTCAGTCTTAATGTAGAGAGATATACTGGCGTGATCAATCTGTGCAGCCTATAGGTCCTGTTAGAATAGGCTGTATCCGTCTGCCCCCTATAGGTAGCGGCAGAGGAAAGATACCGGGGAGGAGGGAGGTCCAGTAAAAATAGAAGATGGTTTTGCTACGTAGCAAACATAGGGCTTATTCCCTTCTGTTGGGAGTTCCCTAATGTTTATCCCGGACTCCTTCATTCAACCCTCTCCGTAGCTTCTCTCCACGCTATCTCCTGTTCCCCCTTTATGGGTAAACTGCCTAAGCCTGCCACACGGCAGTGGGTTAGAAAGGAATACAGGTGAAATCGGCTTGCACCTTCTGCCCGTAAGCCCCCTTTATTCCTATCTGCGCCTATATATTTTATAACGTAAGAAGTGCTTTCCCCCTAGATATGGGGAAATGTAGAACATTCAAGCCGTCAATATAGTCTGAGCTCAGTGTAAAGACCCGAGCTGGTCCGTAGATTCTGGCTAAGATGTTTCTACATATACAGAGATTTCAAACAGATAAAATTTTCACTGATACGCACCTCTTTGGGTTATTCTTGGTGTTTTTCCCCTTCAAAGCAAAATACTCTGGTCTACACACTTATATGGTACAACCAACCTTATATGGTTGACAAAAACACCGATTGCAGGATGTTCCAATTTTTGGTACAGAACTGACAACCCTTAGGAGGGTCTCACTTTTTTTTTTTTTTTTTTTTTTTTTTTTTTAGCCCAATACACCGTATTAAGAAGGCACCTCAACTAAACATGGAAGAGATAACATACCCAATTCGTTCCAGTCCTATATATACGCCTGCTTGTTTCTTCTGTCTTTAGGAAGAGGCGCTGAGTATGGACTGGGGGAAACGTTATGTTCACAAGCATATATATCCTTTGGGGTGCAATACGCCTACCAAATACCACTCTCCGGTCTGCACGTTTACTGAGTCCTGAATTGGTGTTTTTTCCCTTCAAAGCAAAATACTCTGGTCTACACACTTATATGGTACAACCAACCTTATATGGTTGACAAAAACACCGATTACAGGATGTTCCAATTTTTAGTACAGAACTGACAGCCCTTAGGAGGGTCTCACTTTTTTTTTTTTTTTTTTTTTTTTAGCCCAATGCACCGTATTAAGAAGGCACCTCAACTAAACATGGAAGAGATAACATACCCTATTCGTTCCAGTCCTATATATACGCCTGCTTGTTTCTTCTGCCTTTAGGAAGAGGCGCTGAGTATGGACTGGGGGAAACGTTATGTTCACAAGCATATATATCCTTTGGGGTGCAATATGCCTACCAAAAACCACTCTCCGGTCTGCACGTTTACTGAGTCCTGATATGCTTCCGACCCTGTAAGATTGTCGATAACTACCATTAAGAGATATCCCATAGTTTGTGCATGGCTGGCGTACCAGAGAGAAAGTCAGGCCTCTTTTTTTTTAAATTTTTTTTTTTAGCCCAACCAGCAATGTTCAAAAAGCACCTCAGAGAAACTTAGATGAAAAAACACAGATCCTGTTCATTCCGTCCTTTTTAAAATGCTTGCTTACCTCTTCTTGCCGCTGAAGTAAGGCGCAGAGAATGGACTGGGGCAAGCGGGGTATGCGTTATACTCACGGACCGCGAGCGAGGGGAGAAGCCCCGTGTGATCAGCAATGTAGCGGCGTTGTGGCGTGGCGGCAGCAGCGGAGGTCCGGGGAGGTCCGGGGAGGAGAGAGGTTGTTGCACGCCAGGTCTCTTCAGACCGTTCCGCTTGATGTTCGTTCCGGTGGCTTGTTCTTGACTCCGGGGTGATGGCAGGTGAGCACTCGGAGCCTCTCACGCTCCATAGATCGTCAGCGTGCTCACTCCTCTAGACTCCCACCTCATAGCAGCGCCTGCTGGGACGAGCCCCTCCCTCCGTGCTACTCTCGCGTCAGCACGTCCTGCCCCATCAGCACTGAATGTGCGTTCGGAAAGAACGCTGGAGGCAGGACAGGCCAGTAGCTCAATTGCATACTGTGCAAGCTCTGGCCAGTGATCCATCCTCAGGACCCAGTAAGCCAGAGGATTTTCGGTGGGAAAGGTGTCCAAGTCTGACCTTGCCCCAAGGTATTCCTGCACCATGTATATCAGACGCTGGCGATGGTTGCTGGAACCGATCATACCTTGGGGCTGCGGACTAAAAAATTGTCTGAACGCATCGGTCAGACGTCCACCTTCCCCACCGCTCCTTCTGCCACTGACAGAAGCCTCAGCAACTCGTCGCCCAGGACCAGGAGTTTGTAGCCTCCCAGTTTCTGGGAACGCGTTGCACAGACCTTTCTGCAAGGCCTCCCTGAGATGTCTCATCCTCTGCTCCCTCTGCGACGGCAAGATAAGGTCCGCAACCTTACCCTTGTACCGCGGATCAAGGAGAGTGGCCAGCCAGTAATGGTCCCTCTCCTTGATCCGAAGAACACGAGGATCCTTCCGCAGGCTTTGCAGGATCAGGGAGGCCATGCAGCGTAGGTTAGCTGAGGCATTCGGTCCGGAGTCTTCTGGGTCACTGAGGATGACATGATCGCCAGCCACCTCCTCCCAGCCACGTACAAGTCCACTGGTTTGTTGGGACTGTACATCATCCCTAAAAGACTGCTGCTGCTGATGCTGAGTGCCAGGCTCCACCTCCATGCTCACACAATCCTCCTCCTCCTCCTCCTCCTCCTCATCCTCTTCCTGTGTGATGGGTGGGACAGAAGGAACACTGTCCGGATAAAGGGGGCCTTGAGAGGCAAGGAAGTCCTCCTCTTCCTGCCTCTGTTCTGCCTCAAGTGCCCTGTCCATTATCCCACGCAGCGTATGCTCCAACAGGTGGACAAGAGGGACAGTGTCACTGATGCATGCACTGTCACTGCTCACCATCCTCGTGGCCTCCTCAAATGGTGAGAGGACAGTGCATGCATCCCTGATCATGCTCCACTGACGTGGGGAAAAAAAACCAAGCTCCCCTGACCCTGTCCTGGTGCCGTAGTCGCAAAGGTACTCATTGATGGCCCTCTGCTGCGTGTGCAGTCGCTGCAGCATGGCCAACGTTGAGTTCCACCTGGTGGGCATGTCACATATTAGGCGGTTCTTGGGCAGGTTCAGCTCCTTTTGCAGCTCAGTCAGCCGAGCACTGGCATTATAAGATCGGCGGAAATGCACACAGACTTTCCTGGCCTGCCTCAGGACATCCTGTAAGCCTGGGAACCTGCCCAAGAACCGCTGCACCACCAGGTTGAGGACGTGAGCCATGCAGGGCACATGGGTGAGCTGCCCCTGTCGCAGGGCGGAGAGGAGGTTGGTGCCATTGTCAGAAACGACCATTCCTGGCTTAAGCTGACGTGGCGTCAACCACCTCTCGGCCTGCCCCTGCAGAGCTGCCAGAACCTCTGGCCCAGTGTGGCTCCTGTCCCCCAAACACACCAGCGCAAGCACGGCATGGCATCTTTTTGCCTGCGTACTTGCGTAGCCCCTTGTACGCCTACGGAGCACCGCTGGTTCCAAGGACAGAGCACTGGAGGAAGAAGAAGAGGAGGGGGTGGAGGAGAGAGGTGTGTCACAACCAGTAGCAGTAGTCGCGTTTTGGAGGCGTGGTGGCGGAACAACCTCCAACACTACTGCACCTTGTCCTGCATCCCTCCCAGCTGCCAATAGAGTGACCCAATGGGCCGTGAAAGAAAGGTACCGTCCCTGTCCATGCCTGCTGGACCATGAGTCAGCGGTAATATGCACCTTACCGCTGACCGCCCTGTCCAGCGAGGCATGGACATTGCCCTCCACATGCCGGTAGAGAGACGGAATCGCCTTCCGCGAGAAAAAGTGGCGTTTGGGAACCTGCCACTGAGGAACCGCACATTGAACAAACTCACGGAAGGGGGCCGAGTCTACCAACTGAAAAGGCAGCAGTTGAAGTGCTAGCAATTTAGCAAGGCTAGCATTCAACCGCTGGGCATGTGGATGGCTGGGAGTGTACTTCTTTCTACGGTCCAGCAGCTGGGGCAGGGAAATTTGCCTGCTGCAATCGGACGTCGGTGTACTGCAAGTACTTGGTTGTGACACACCGAATTCTACACCTTCAGTCCTCTCAGAGCAGCTTTCAGAGAGGACTGAAGGTGTAGTGGGGATGGAGATCCCAGCTGAGGAGGAGCAAGGAGAGGTCCGCTTAGTTCTTTGGTGTGGGTCTTTTATGTGTGCCTGCCAACGAGCTGCATGGCAGGTCGCCATATGTCTGGTCATGCTTGTCGTGCCCAAGCGGCTGATGTTTTGGCCACGCGAGATACGCTTGAGACAAATATTGCAAATAGCAGTGGTGCGATCTGCTGCACTCGTCTCAAAAAAGGCCCACACCAAAGAACTTTTCTGATAACGTGCAGAGGCAGCGCCCTGCACAGGCGGAGCTCTGCGGTGTTGTACAGTTGCTGTGCTGGCCTCTACCTGGCCTCCAGGGGGCATCCTGCCTCGTTGGACATGTGACGCCGCATCCTCCTCCTCCTCCTCCTCATCCTCTCTCCCTTGAGGCACCCACGTGGAGTCAGTGACCTCATCATCCCCTCCCTCTTCACCACTAGAGCAAACCTGGCAGTAAGCTGCAGCTGGTGGAACAGTACTGCCAGATTCCTCAAGCTGGGTATCGTCATCCGAGCCTTCGAATCGTTGGGCATCCTCCTGGAGCATGTACCCAACACTGTGCTCAAAGAGTTCGGGGGACTCCTCAGGAGGACATGGTGGGTCTAGGGAAGGGGTGGCTGATGATGCTCTGTCAGTACCCTGAGCCTGGGTGAGAGAGGATGAGGAGGATGAGGAGGGCTTGGTCATCCATTCTACCAAGCCTTCAGCATGATGCGGCTCCACATGTCCAGCTGCCGAAAACAAAGACGCGCGTGTCCCATGGCCACGCGCTGATGACGATGCACGACCACGTCCACGTCCACGGCCACGTCCACTAGAAACAGAGCCTGCCTGCCCTGTGTTCTTGGCTCTGCACGCTCTGCCTCCCCTTGGCGGTCTTCCAGCCATTGTAGTCGGTAGTCCTGTGGGTGCTGCTGAGAAGAAAATATAGGAGCTCTGTGTGATGCCACTAACACACTAGAAGTCCTATGGGTGCTTCTGCAAAGAAAATAGAGGAGCTCTGTGTGATGCCACTAACACACTAGAAGTCCTGTGGATGCTTCTGCAAAAAAAATAGAGGAGCTCTGTGTGATGCCACTAACACACTAGAAGTCCTGTGGGTGCTTATGCAAAGAAAATAGAGGAGCTCTGTGTGATGCCACTAACACACTAGAAGTCCTGTGGGTGCTTCTGCAAAGAAAATAGAGGAGCTCTGTGTGATGCCACTAACACACTAGAAGTCCTGTGGGTGCTTCTGCAAAGAAAATAGAGGAGCTCTGTGTGATGCCACTAACACACTAGAAGTCCTGTGGGTGCTTCTGCAAAGAAAATAGAGGAGCTCTGTGTGATGCCACTAACACACTAGAAGTCCTGTGGGTGCTTCTGCAAAGAAAATAGAGGAGCTCTGTGTGATGCCACTAACACACTAGAAGTCCTGTGGATGCTTCTGCAAAAAAAATAGAGGAGCTCTGTGTGATGCCACTAACACACTAGAAGTCCTGTGGGTGCTTATGCAAAGAAAATAGAGGAGCTCTGTGTGATGCCACTAACACACTAGAAGTCCTGTGGGTGCTTATGCAAAGAAAATAGAGGAGCTCTGTGTGATGCCACTAACACACTAGAAGTCCTGTGGGTGCTTCTGCAAAGAAAATAGAGGAGCTCTGTGTGATGCCACTAACACACTAGAAGTCCTGTGGGTGCTTCTGCAAAAAAAATAGAGGAGCTCTGTGTGATGCCACTAACACACTAGAAGTCCTGTGGGTGCTTATGCAAAGAAAATAGAGGAGCTCTGTGTGATGCCACTAACACACTAGAAGTCCTGTGGGTGCTTATGCAAAGAAAATAGAGGAGCTCTGTGTGATGCCACTAACACACTAGAAGTCCTGTGGGTGCTTCTGCAAAGAAAATAGAGGAGCTCTGTGTGATGCCACTAACACACTAGAAGTCCTGTGGGTGCTTATGCAAAGAAAATAGAGGAGCTCTGTGTGATGCCACTAACACACTAGAAGTCCTGTGGGTGCTGCTGAGAAGAATATATAGGAGCTCTGTGTGATGCCACTAACACACTAGAAGTCCTATGGGTGCTTCTGCAAAGAAAATAGAGGAGCTCTGTGTGATGCCACTAACACACTAGAAGTCCTGTGGGTGCTTCTGCAAAGAAAATAGAGGAGCTCTGTGTGATGCCACTAACACACTAGAAGTCCTGTGGGTGCTGCTGAGAAGAATATATAGGAGCTCTGTGTGATGCCACTAACACACTAGAAGTCCTATGGGTGCTTCTGCAAAGAAAATAGAGGAGCTCTGTGTGATGGGACTAACACACTTCAAGTCCTATAGGTGCTTCTGGGAAGAAAATAAAGGTCTGTGTGATGGGACTAACACACTTCAAGTCCTATAGTTGCTTCTGGGAACAAAATATAGCTCTGTGTGTGTGATGGGACTAACACACTTCAAGTCCTATAGGTGCTTCTGGGAACAAAATATAGCTCTGTGTGTGTGATGGGACTAACACACTTCAAGTCCTATAGGTGCTTCTGGGAACAAAATATAGCTCTGTGTGTGTGATGGGACTAACACACTTCAAGTCCTATAGGTGCTTCTGGGAAGAAAATATAGCTCTGTGTGTGTAATGGGACTAACACACTTCAAGTCCTATAGGTGCTTCTGGGAACAAAATATAGCTCTGTGTGTGTGATGGGACTAACACACTTCAAGTCCTATAGGTGCTTCTGGGAACAAAATATAGCTCTGTGTGTGTGATGGGACTAACACACTTCAAGTCCTATAGGTGCTTCTGGGAACAAAATATAGCTCTGTGTGTGTGATGGGACTAACACACTTCAAGTCCTATAGGTGCTTCTGGGAACAAAATATAGCTCTGTGTGTGTGATGGGACTAACACACTTCAAGTCCTATAGGTGCTTCTGGGAAGAAAATATAGCTCTGTGTGTGTAATGGGACTAACACACTTCAAGTCCTATAGGTGCTTCTGGGAACAAAATATAGCTCTGTGTGTGTGATGGGACTAACACACTTCAAGTCCTATAGGTGCTTCTGGGAACAAAATATAGCTTTGTGTGTGTGATGGGACTAACACACTTCAAGTCCTATAGGTGCTTCTGGGAACAAAATATAGCTCTGTGTGTGTGATGGGACTAACACACTTCAAGTCCTATAGGTTCTTCTGGGAACAAAATATAGCTCTGTGTGTGTGATGGGACTAACACACTTCAAGTCCTATAGGTGCTTCTGGGAACAAAATATAGCTCTGTGTGTGTGATGGGACTAACACACTTTAAGTCCTATAGGTGCTTCTGGGAACAAAATATAGCTCTGTGTGTGTAATGGGACTAACACACTTCAAGTCCTATAGGTGCCTCTGGGAACAAAATATAGCTCTGTGTGTGTGATGGGACTAACACACTTCAAGTCCTATAGGTGCTTCTGGGAACAAAATATAGCTCTGTGTGTGTGATGGGACTAACACACTTCAAGTCCTATAGGTTCTTCTGGGAACAAAATATAGCTCTGTGTGTGTGATGGGACTAACACACTTCAAGTCCTATAGGTGCTTCTGGGAAGAAAATATAGCTCTGTGTGTGTGATGGGACTAACACACTTCAAGTCCTATAGGTGCTTCTGGGAAGAAAATATAGCTCTGTGTGTGTAATGGGACTAACACACTTCAAGTCCTATAGGTGCCTCTGGGAACAAAATATAGCTCTGTGTGTGTGATGGGACTAACACACTTCAAGTCCTATAGGTGCTTCTGGGAAGAAAATATAGCTCTGTGTGTGTGATGGGACTAACACACTTCAAGTCCTATAGGTGCTTCTGGGAACAAAATATAGCTCTGTGTGTGTGATGGGACTAACACACTTCAAGTCCTATAGGTGCTTCTGGGAACAAAATATAGCTCTGTGTGTGTGATGGGACTAACACACTTCAAGTCCTATAGGTGCTTCTGGGAAGAAAATATAGCTCTGTGTGTGTAATGGGACTAACACACTTCAAGTCCTATAGGTGCCTCTGGGAACAAAATATAGCTCTGTGTGTGTGATGGGACTAACACACTTCAAGTCCTATAGGTGCTTCTGGGAAGAAAATATAGCTCTGTGTGTGTGATGGGACTAACACACTTCAAGTCCTATAGGTGCTTCTGGGAACAAAATATAGCTCTGTGTGTGTGATGGGACTAACACACTTCAAGTCCTATAGGTGCTTCTGGGAACAAAATATAGCTCTGTGTGTGTGATGGGACTAACACACTTCAAGTCCTATAGGTGCCTCTGGGAAGAAAATATAGCTCTGTGTGTGTAATGGGACTAACACACTTCAAGTCCTATAGGTGCCTCTGGGAACAAAATATAGCTCTGTGTGTGTGATGGGACTAACACACTTCAAGTCCTATAGGTGCTTCTGGGAAGAAAATATAGCTCTGTGTGTGTGATGGGACTAACACACTTCAAGTCCTATAGGTGCTTCTGGGAAGAAAATATAGCTCTGTGTGTGTGATGGGACTAACACACTTCAAGTCCTGTAGGTGCTTCTGGGAAGAAAATATAGCTCTGTGTGTGTGATGGGACTAACACACTTCAAGTCCTATAGGTGCTTCTGGGAACAAAATATAGCTCTGTGTGTGTGATGGGACTAACACACTTCAAGTCCTATAGGTGCTTCTGGAAGAAAATATAGCTCTGTGTGTGTAATGGGACTAACACACTTCAAGTCCTATAGGTGCCTCTGGGAACAAAATATAGCTCTGTGTGTGTGATGGGACTAACACACTTCAAGTCCTATAGGTGCTTCTGGGAAGAAAATATAGCTCTGTGTGTGTGATGGGACTAACACACTTCAAGTCCTATAGGTGCTTCTGGGAAGAAAATATAGCTCTGTGTGTGTGATGGGACTAACACACTTCAAGTCCTATAGGTGCTTCTGGGAACAAAATATAGCTCTGTGTGTGTGATGGGACTAACACACTTCAAGTCCTATAGGTGCTTCTGGGAAGAAAATATAGCTCTGTGTGTGTAATGGGACTAACACACTTCAAGTCCTATAGGTGCCTCTGGGAACAAAATATAGCTCTGTGTGTGTGATGGGACTAACACACTTCAAGTCCTATAGGTGCTTCTGGGAACAAAATATAGCTCTGTGTGTGTGATGGGACTAACACACTTCAAGTCCTATAGGTTCTTCTGGGAACAAAATATAGCTCTGTGTGTGTGATGGGACTAACACACTTCAAGTCCTATAGGTGCTTCTGGGAACAAAATATAGCTCTGTGTGTGTGATGGGACTAACACACTTCAAGTCCTATAGGTGCTTCTGGGAACAAAATATAGCTCTGTGTGTGTGATGGGACTAACACACTTCAAGTCCTATAGGTGCCTCTGGGAAGAAAATATAGCTCTGTGTGTGTAATGGGACTAACACACTTCAAGTCCTATAGGTGCCTCTGGGAACAAAATATAGCTCTGTGTGTGTGATGGGACTAACACACTTCAAGTCCTATAGGTGCTTCTGGGAAGAAAATATAGCTCTGTGTGTGTGATGGGACTAACACACTTCAAGTCCTATAGGTGCTTCTGGGAAGAAAATATAGCTCTGTGTGTGTGATGGGACTAACACACTTCAAGTCCTATAGGTGCTTCTGGGAACAAAATATAGCTCTGTGTGTGTGATGGGACTAACACACTTCAAGTCCTATAGGTGCTTCTGGGAACAAAATATAGCTCTGTGTGTGTGATGGGACTAACACACTTCAAGTCCTATAGGTGCTTCTGGGAAGAAAATATAGCTCTGTGTGTGTAATGGGACTAACACACTTCAAGTCCTATAGGTGCTTCTGGGAACAAAATATAGCTCTGTGTGTGTGATGGGACTAACACACTTCAAGTCCTATAGGTGCTTCTGGGAACAAAATATAGCTCTGTGTGTGTGATGGGACTAACACACTTCAAGTCCTATAGGTGCTTCTGGGAACAAAATATAGCTCTGTGTGTGTGATGGGACTAACACACTTCAAGTCCTATAGGTGCTTCTGGGAAGAAAATATAGCTCTGTGTGTGTAATGGGACTAACACACTTCAAGTCCTATAGGTGCTTCTGGGAACAAAATATAGCTCTGTGTGTGTGATGGGACTAACACACTTCAAGTCCTATAGGTGCTTCTGGGAACAAAATATAGCTCTGTGTGTGTGATGGGACTAACACACTTCAAGTCCTATAGGTGCTTCTGGGAACAAAATATAGCTCTGTGTGTGTGATGGGACTAACACACTTCAAGTCCTATAGGTGCTTCTGGGAACAAAATATAGCTCTGTGTGTGTGATGGGACTAACACACTTCAAGTCCTATAGGTGCTTCTGGGAACAAAATATAGCTCTGTGTGTGTGATGGGACTAACACACTTCAAGTCCTATAGGTGCTTCTGGGAACAAAATATAGCTCTGTGTGTGTGATGGGACTAACACACTACAAGTCCTATAGGTGCTTCTGGGAACAAAATATAGGAGCTCTGCCTGCCTGCCACGAACACACTACAAGTCCTATAGGTGCTTCTGGGAACAAAATATAGGAGCTCTGCCTGCCTGCCACGAACACACTACAAGTCCTATAGGTGCTTCTGGTAACAAAATATAGGAGCTCTGCCTGCCTGCCACGAACACACTACAAGTCCTATAGGTGCTTCTGGTAACAAAATATAGGAGCTCT
Organism: Lithobates sylvaticus; assembly: GCA_028564925.1. NCBI lineage: Eukaryota > Metazoa > Chordata > Amphibia > Anura > Ranidae > Lithobates > Lithobates sylvaticus. The sequence goes on from CM053036.1 coordinate 178,154,641, forward strand.
GCCTGCCTGCCACGAACACACTACAAGTCCTATAGGTGCTTCTGGTAACAAAATATAGGAGCTCTGCCTGCCTGCCACGAACACACTACAAGTCCTATAGGTGCTTCTGGTAACAAAATATAGGAGCTCTGCCTGCCTGCCACGAACACACTACAAGCCCCTCTTTCTCAATCAATCTTTGTAACTGAATCTATCTAACTCAATTTCTGTAAGTGAATCTCTCTACCTAACTAAATCGAGCAGAGTGTCACAGAATCAGCCTGCTCAATCTGCGCCGGAACAGCATGTGACCGGCGCAGACGGCGTGGCGGCCTTTTATAGGGGGGGGCGTGTACTACAGCCCCTGAGCTGTAATTGGCTACAGGCGTCCTGCCTGTAGCCAATTATGGCTCTTCGAGTTTCCGGGGCTGTGATTGGCCAAGCATGCGGGGTCACAGTGCATGCTTGGCCAATCATCAGCCAGCAATGCACTGCGCCGGCCGCGCCGGCCGCAATGCATTGCGGGGCCGCTCGCATCACACGAACGTGATGCGAGCGGCCAAAATAGTTCTGGGCTCGCCGAGCGAGCGAACGCCCGGTGCTCGATGCGAACGTGGGTTCGCATCGAGCACCGGGCCCATCCCTATTTCTGACAGTTCGTAGGGAGATTCACTTTGCATTTGTTTGATCTTCCCATGAACAGTAACATCAGAACGTACACCATACAAAACACATAATAATTCCATCAATATGTCCCTTGTTCTCATTGGCTGAGTACAGATCTGCTTAATTCTCACCCAAAGACTATTTCCTATAGAATGTTGCATAACTCTGTCTAAATCAGATGGGTTGAGATTGTACATATCTCTGACATTCTGCAAGTCACAAAACCATTTTAAAAATCTGTTTAAATCATGGCAGGGAATCATTCCTATTTCTTTAAGAATTGCATCTAATTCTTTTGGTTTCAAAGGCTTCATTACAAGCTGAACTTCACCTGCATTATTATTATTGTTATAAACTGTGGTGGTCACAGTGGGTGCAGCTGGCAATGAATTATCAGATTTAATATGAGGTTCTGTTTCATTTGATAGAATGTTTGTATTTGCATTTTGCTGCAGATTCGATGCATATCTGTATTCCTGAGATCTCTTCTCTAATTCCATAATTCTTAGTTTCAATCTTTCATTTTCCTCTGATAATTCATTACAACGTTTAGACTTCTCAAGCAGAGCATGGTGACTGCATGCAATTTTAAATTTACAGTCTCAGATTCTGATTGGTTTTGTAACCTCTGACAAACCTTGTTGCTATTATCAACTGCACTCTGTAACTGGGTAATTTCCTCAACCTTATCCTTCAAAGAACATTCCATTGTTAAACAGCAAGATAACAAGCCCTGTACAATACAACCTTTTCTTTTACTTTCTGAAATTTTGCTCTCAAAAACAGTTTTTTCTAAAAATTCATTCATCATAGTCCATGTCTGCTTATATTTTTCTGGCACTTCATAAGGACCGCCATGACGCTTAATACATTTTAACACCCATCTGTTAACTTTATCAGAACTGACACTAGCTTTACACTGAGTAAGCATTTTTACTATATTATTAATAATTTAAAAAGAGAAATATTTTACTCACCGCATTAATTACTCCTTCAGCTTCCAGCTCACGTCTTCTGGTACACGATGCAGTCCTTTTCTTCGTTTCCAGTCTCCAGAGAATAATTCTGGGGTTCCAAACTTGTTTGATTTTGTAGATCAGTCTCTCTTATGTCACAACCAGACGTTAGAGTCACAGCACAGGTCTTGGGTCTCCATCAGACTTCTGTCCAACTCACGGATTGTTATCACTGACTTCTGTTACAAAGTCCTGAAAATGCTCTTCTGGTCTCTTGAACGGCACCAATGTAGTGATCTAATATAATCGTTCCTCGTAGATGGAATATAGTTATTAGTAAAAGTATTGTCTCCGCAGCAAAACCCGATTCTCCCAGAGAGAAACACTTTATTGGCTTCCAAAACAGAACATTCTTACAGATGACAAAAATCCAACAGAGTTCATGACAACGAATATTTCCTCTTGTACCTATGCCTTCATGGATACAGAACCTTCTCTCAGACCATCTTTCTCTAGACTAGCTGACAACCTGCCTGTCTTCTCATATACTGATCTGACACTGGGGGGGGGGGGGGGGGGGGGGAGGGGCGGGGGGGGGGGGGGGGGGGGGGGGGGGGTCAACCAAATGTTTTCCCTTAATACCCCCCCCCCCCCCCCGGGTTAGGCCTCAAGGTCTAATTACCATCAATAAATACTAGGTTAAAAGGCTATTCCTCACACACACACAACTTGCATAAGATTTACACATCAAAGGGTAACAGATAACATTGTCAACTTATATCTGGCCTGTTCACTAATACTGTGTGTGGAATACATATATCCAATACATATATATAATACATAAAGTCCCACATAAATCGGCCAACACATTACAACACGGACTAGCATACAGACGAGCAGATCTCTCCATAGGAACTGGGTCCGGCGGAGTTCCGGTGGAAAAATTTCTAAAGTCCGTCAGATTTTTGGACAGCAAAGGTCCGATGGAGCCCACACACGATCGAATTGTCCAACGGATTTGTTCCGTCGGAAATTGCTGTCGAAAATTCTGGTCCTGTGTACGTGGCATAAGATTGTCCTGTATTTGGCTCCATTCATCTTCCCATCAACTCTGACCAGCTTCCTGTCCCTTCTGAAGAAAAGCATCCCCGCAACATGATGCTGCCACCAACATGTTTCATGGTGGGGATGGGGTGTTCAGGGCGATGTGCAGTGTTAGTTTTCTGCCACACATCTGACCAGAGCGCCTTCGTACACGTTTGCTGTGTCCCCCACGTGGCTTCTCGCAAACTTCAAACGGGACTTCTTATGGATTTCTTTCAACAATGGCTTTCTTCTTGCCACTCTTCCAGAAAGGCCAGATTTGTCGAGTGCACGTCTAATAGTTGTCCTGTGGACAGGATTCTCACACCTGAGCTGTGGATCTCTGCAGAGTTACCATGGCTGCTTCTTATTAATGCTCTCCTTGCCTGGCCTGTCAGTTTAGGTGGATGGCCATGTCTTGGCGGGTTTTCAGTTGTGCCATACTCTTTCCATTTTCGGATGATGAATTGAACAGTGCACTGCTCAGTGAGTTGTTCAAAGCTTGGGATATTTTTTTATAACCTAACTCTGCTTTAACAACTTTATCCCTGACTAGGGATGGGCCCGGTGTTCGATTCGAACCAATGTTCGAATCGAACATTGGGCGTTCGCCCGTTCGGCGAGCCCAGAACTATTTGGGCCGCTCGCATCAAATTCATGTGATGCGAGCGGCCCGCAATGCACTGCGCCAGTTGCAGTGCATTGCTGGCTGATGATTGGCCAAGCATGCACTGTGACCCGCATGCTTGGCCAATCAAAGAGCCAGCGGCGAGGAGAGCAATAATTGGCCACAGGCAGGATGCCTGTGGGCAATTATAGCTCAGGGGGTTTAGTACACGCCCCACAGTATAAAAGGCCACCGCGCCGGCGGCCTCGCATATTGTGTTGTGTTCCAGTGTCAGTGTTATGTGCTGCTGACATTATGTGCTATGATTCTGGGGATTAGTGTGTGCGTGCTGTTAGTACAGCATTGCAGTATCACATCTGGGAGGTGTCTATAGTATGCCTGTGAAGGGGCGCATGTTTCCTGTGCTTAGAACTGTCCCTGCACAAAGTGTAATTTTTGCCGGAAAAAAAGCTATTTAAAATCACTCGCGGCTAATGAATTGACGGCTCCCGTAACACAGAGAACAGTCATTCATTGAAAGCCATTCATAAAAAAAAAAGTCATTGATAAAAAATTAAAAAAATTACAAAAAAAAAGCGTGGGGTTCCCCCCAAATTTAATAACAGGCCCTTCAGGTCTGCTATGGATATTAAGGGGGACCCCAGCCAAAAAAAAAAAATGGCGTGGGGTCCCCCTCAAAATCCACACCAGGCCCTTGAGGTCTGGGATGGATTTTAAGGGGAACCCCGGCCAAAAAAATGGCATGGGGTCCCCCTCAAAATCCATACCAGACCCTTATCCGAGCACGCAACCTAGCAGGCTGCAGGAAAAGAGGGAGGACGAGAGCGCCCCCCCCTTCCTGAACCATACCAGGCCACTGCCCTCAACATTGGGAGGGTGCTGTGCGAATTGAAGGCCCTGCGTGACTGCGCAGTGAAACGTCGGCTGTTCTGCGGATTGTACGCGTTTTAGGTGCGAATCAGCTGCAAATTCATTAGTAACCCTTCCTGTCTAATTTGAGTTGCTAATTTTGAGCTGACCAAGCTTTTTTGCTGATTGTCTGGCTGCTTATAAAACCTGGTAGGTCTGTGTACACTTCCTGGTTGTTCAGCAGTCTGTACCTGTGTTTTGTGTGTTTCTTTGCAAAATGTGTGCTGCTCTGCCAATGATAATGCCAACAGTTGTTGCTGCAACAGCAGCAATCTTGCTTGAAGAAGAGAATAGGAGAAGGATGAGGAGAAGAAGAAGATACTGGGTTCATCCCATCATTGCAAATCGTGAAGAAAGAGGCCAGTTCATGATCTTGTATGGGCACCTCCGTGGGCATGAAGAAAAATTTTTCAATTTCACACGCATGTCAAAAAGTAGGTGAGTAATGTTTCTGCCAAACCATACTTAATTTGTAGCCATTGATGTATAGTGTGTTTTATATATGCAAGAAACAAGTCCATCCAGTCTAACCTATGTGTGATTATGTCATTCTAAGATTATTGTAACTAATAAGCGTTGCCCCCCCCCCCCCCCAAAATACAAACTGTACATTATTTGAGCATGCAGCCTAAAGGGCACAAAATGAGCGTCAGCTAGCACCCCCCTCCTGGTGTAAACCAGGTCATATGCCCTTTTTTTTTATTTGGATATTTTACCCCCCAAATACCTTGGCACAAATTTGCTAGTGACAAGTTGCTTTGTGGGTGGTGGTGTTGCCACGCAGCTTTGTTTAGCATTTTTGGCTCAGACAATTGTTACTGTTAAATTAAAAGGCCAGTGGCTTCTTCTTTGTTGAAATAAGGACCCCTATGCATTTTTTTTTGTGGCCACTTATTTAGCCATAATTATATTGTAACTAAGGATGCCTGCCTTGTTACCATAAATAATGACCTTAACCACTTACCTTACTCTTTTTTATACAGTATGCCCAAATGTTTTTCCCACATGTATTTATGAATTTTTTTTTTTTTTACTCAGTTTTGACGAATTGCTGGGCTTAATCTCCCCTCGCTTGGAGCGTCAGAACAAGTATCCAGCCTGCTGAAAGATTATTGATCACATTAAGGTAATTTTCATCACTCATGTCATTTGTCATGCGTTATATTGACCATGTTTTTTTTATTCTTTATGTTTTTTTACCTGGGTATTTTTAAAAATATGACGGCACAAAAAATGTTGGAATAATTATTTATTCACGTATCATAAAATATGATAAAAATATAAACTTTACCCATGTATAAAACATAAATTAACTCTGAAATAACTTAAAAAAAAAAACTTGCCTGTCAAGTAGGCCTCTTCCCTGTTGTTTTATCAAAATGTGTCATGTTGGTCCTTAACCTTGAACAGACCTCATCACAGATTCTGATATGTTTTGGGGAAAGGGGCCTCATAGGAGTATTGAGTTGCGGAAGCTGGGTCATCACTGGCAGTGTGGGGAGCAGGCCTAGCCTCCCCATGTTGACTTTGCACATACATACCCTGAGTTTGGGGGGGGGGGGGGCCCTAATTGAAGGAAGTGGGGATGGGATGGGATAGGGAAGGTTACTGTGTGTCACTTCATATCTGGAGATTGGCTTGTCATAACTTGAGGGATATGATGGTGGATTATAGGGGTAAGGATGGTGTTGCTACTCAGGGTAGTGCGTGTATCTTGGGTAGTTATGGGGAGGTCTTGGTTGGGGCACATTTGGGTAGTTAAATGCAGGTTCCTGCTGTGGCTGGGAGAAGGAGTGCATCATTTTTTCTATATTTTTTCGCATTTCATAGTAACGCTCTGGGGGTACCTTTTTAATTAGTGGTACAAAACTGAGCCACAGGATTGTATCGGGACATAAAAATGCATCCACCTTTGCGGTCATGTTTTTTAACATGTCTAATAAGCGCTCACTTAGTTCAGGTTGGGATAGTGCAGGGCGCCTCCGTGGCACTTTGCCAGGCTGACCAATGTGTGCAGAAGCAGAGGATGGCCCAGAGACAGCCTCCTCTGCCCCTGAACATTGTTCATCTGGATTAGTTTCCCAGAGACTGGAAGATGTTTGGATTAGTGCTAAATCCTATGTGTCTTCTGGAATATCAATGGGTGCTTCCTCCTCTGTTTGTTGTTCTGGTTCTTCATCCAAAATATCTTGCTCCTCCCAACTAGATTCTGTCCTGTTTTATATTGTAAAAATGTAAAAAATTAACTAGGCATATTATTTATTAACAGATTGTCCGTTACATAGATAATGTACATGAAAACTTACTCCCTCATCTCCACAATGGGTTGTAGAAAATCCAAGTCCCTGGCAAACATTTAGGGTACCCTAGGCGCTGCCTCCGAGCCACTCCTTGTTTCTTTGAGGTGCCGCATATATTTTCTGTAAGCATCACGCATGCTACGCCATCTTGTCTGTAAGTAGTGCACTGAAAAATATATAACAACATAATGCCATTTTTTTTTTTTTTAAAGTACTAGCAACAGGAAATTCCTTTGGAAGTTTGCACTATGAATTCAAGGTTGGAAAATCAATGATTAGTGGCATTGTTCATGCTACCTGCCTAGTCATATGGGAAGAACTGAAGGATATTGTTATGAAGAAGCCCAAACAAGAAAAATGGCTGATGGTAGCGGACCTATTCTGGGAGCGATGCAACTTCCCCAACTGTCTTTGAGCCATTGATGGCAAACATGTACGCATCCTCAAGCCTCCAGCTAGTGGGAGCCAATATTTTAATTATAAAAAATATTTTTTGTTGGTATTAATGGAAGTGGCTGACGCAAATTATAAATTTATTTATGTTGATGTAGGTTCTTATGGCAGCAGCTCAGATTCTAGTGTATTTTCACATTCCTCATTTGGCCGCATGCTGCGTGACAATACACTAGACTTGCCCAATAATTCTCCCCTGTCAGGGACTACAGAGCCTCTCCTCCCACATGTATTTGTCGGAGATGAAGCTTTCGCACTTTCCCAGAACATGCTCAGGCCTTATTCAAGTCGCTCTCTGACAACTGAAAAAAGAGTGTTCAATTATAGGCTGACTAGGGCACGACGAGTAGTAGAATGTACATTTGGAATTCTTTGCAATAAGTGGAGATTCATGCATACTTCTATTAACCTCAGTATTGATCATGCGATCAGTGCGATTAAAGCTGCCTGTGCACTGCACAACTATGTGCGTGAACGAGATGCGTTTCTTTTTGAAGATTCCCTGACCCATGACATGGAGGCAGCACATTTCAATATTCCTAGGAGCAGCACTACCGGTACACTTATTAGAGAAGAATTTAAGACATTTTTTTTGTCACCAGCTGGGCAGGTGCCTTGGCAGATGAATTCTATTGACTAAAAAAATATATGTATTTGTTTTCTTGATGTAAAGGCATGATAATATAATGCTAAGTGTGCTGTATGAAAAATGTTGGATGTAATTTTGGCAATGACAAATAAAACTTTTTTATCTCACATTTGTGGTGTATGTCATATTACTAACCTTAGAAATTCTAAGAATATGCATTATTTTAGGGACTCCTCCATCGCTAGATAAAGCTGGTATGTGCACAATGTTTCCAGCATGTGGCCTGGTACAGATTTGGGGGTGACCACATGCTGTTTGTTAAAATCTAATAAATTAAATTAATGTACACCATCTAAAAAATACAGGACAGCATATACAGGTAGTAAAAGGTAATAAAAAAACGTACATTTGTCAGCCTGAACTTGGGAAGAGCACCTGCTCCACTCTGGCAAGAGGTCTTTGGCAATGTCCTGCCATGCACGTTTTTTGACAACGTTGTCCTTATATTTAGGATGCCGGGTGTCATAAATCATGGGTTTCTCCCTCACAAGTCTGATCAACTCCTCACAATCCACAGCTTCTTTCGCCTTTGATGATGCTTTTTCGTCCTCTTTTCGACATGCTGGTTCCAGTCCGGATTTCAAAACACACAGGGGAGGAACAGGAAGAAGGGGAGGTGTTGGAGTGGTGCGAATTTCTGTTCAGGACGCAAGCCAGATGCGAATCAGATGCGTGCCCATAGAAGATAATGGGCCTGAATTCGCACCTGATCCGCCCCGCACCGCACCAAAGTCGGTGGCCGTTTTTCTGCAATGCGCAGTGCGCATGCACCGGACATATGTGAACATGCCTCATTGAAAACAATGGGTTTTCAAATGTCCTGCGAATTCGCAGTGTTTTCCACCGCTGCAAATTCGCAATAGTGTGAACCCAGGCTGCCAGGTTGCGTGCTCGGATAAGGGTCTGGTATGGATTTTAAGGGGGGACCCCACGCCATTTTTTTGGGCCGGGGTTCCCCTTAAAATCCATCTCAGACCTCAAGGGTGTTGCATACACAGACACTGGTGTTGCATACACACGGTCGGACAAAGTTGTGGTAAAATCCGATCATTCTGAACGTGGTGACGTTTGTTGCCTACGACGGGACTACGTAGAGGCTAGTAGCCAATAGCTTTGGTCTTGTAATGTGATCTGAGCATGCGTGGCACTTTGTCCGTCGGAATTCGCTACACACGATCGGAATTGGTGTGATCGGACTTTGTTGTCGGAATATTTATAAAGCAGGAGATAGAACTTTGTCCGTCGGATAATCCGATGGAAACTGTCCGATGGTGCCTACACACGGTCGGAATTTCCGACAACATTGTCCGATAGGACAGAATCCATCGGAAAATCCGACCGTGTGTATGGGGCTTTAGAGTTTTGGAGAGAGACAAGTAAACACTACTGATATATGTGCTTAGGGGTTTACTTTAAACCGGTTTACTTATCTACTACACTATGAGAGTCTCTTTCCATGTTCCTTGACCTTTTCGGTGGATATTTTAGAGTGTTAAATGGAAGGTCTTTTGGAGCTCCAGTGCCGCAGTGATCATACACAGAACATGTCTTCGTTATAGGTGGTCTCGTTATCTTGCTACCCCTTAATTGGGAGCCCATCATTTTCAGAAGACTCATCACCTGTATGAATTTGGGACATTTTATTCATATTTCTATACGTTTGTTGAAGTGGAATTTTCCATCCAGTATATGGATTTTTTCATTTAACGGTCACTGTTTTTCTTACACAACAAAAAAATGTTCTATTATATTTCTTATATCTTTGTGCATGTATTTGTTAATTATAGTTTTTTTCACAAGCTCTGCACCTATTTTAAAGTGGTTCATAATGCATTCCATGCATTAAGGCCCCTTTCACACAGGGGCGGTGGGTGCGTCGGCGGTAAAGCGCTGCTATTTTTAGCAGCGCTTTACCGTCAATTTAGCTGCGCTTTTCTGGATTTTTACCTCCCGCTAGCATCCGAGAAAGGGTTAAAACCACCGCAAATCGGTGCTGCAGCAGTGCTATGCCGGCGGTATAGCCGCGCTGCCCCATTGATTTCAAAGATGCTGCTAGTGCACCGCTCCAGTGTGAAAGCCTTCGGGGCTTTCACATTGGAGAGACAGCAGCGGCCATTTCAGGGTGCTTTGCAGTCATATTTTTAGCGTTATAGCACCTGCAAAGTGCCCCAGTGGGAAAGGGGTCTACGAGAAAAAAAACTTCTGTGTGCAGCAGCCCCCCTCAGCCCCACTAATACTTACCTGAGCCACATCTCTATCCAGCGATGTTGCATGAGAGACTCGGCTGTCTGATTGGCTATGACACAGCAGCGGGGCCATTGGCTCATGCTGCTGTCAATTAAAGTCAGTTAGCCAATAAGGGGGAGAGAGGGCGGGTGCCCCATAACAAGCTGTTTGCTATGGGGGCGCTCGGCAGGAGAGAGGGGCCAGGAGCTTTGGTGAGGGACCTGAGAAGAGGAGGTTCTGGGCTGCTCTGTGCAAATCCACTGCACGGAGCAGATAAGTATGACATGTTTGTTATTTTTAACCAAAAAAAGGGAGATTTTAGTAGCACTTTAAGTTTACTGTATTTTGGGTTAGTATCAAGACCTATAGTGCTTGCTGCTATTTTTTTTAAATCAAACTTATCCCTAATAGCTAGCCCATTTATTTATAATTAAATTAAAAATACCCTATTAGGGCTTTTTATGGTTTTGCAATATATACTGTACATATATAATTTACTTTTATAGCTCCCTATCAACCTTTATTGAACATCAAATGTCTATTTTTTTAAGCAAAAGATGTTTGACATTAGCTTTCATTTTGTTTAGATGGATTCTGCACCCAAGGCTCTTTACTTTACAGGTATTAGCAATTTCATTTGATATATTTAATACTGATTTATATTAAAATTAAGCTTTTTGTGAGTTTCTTGAATGTAATCAATCAGCATACTATAGTATTTACTATAGTATTTACCAATAGGAGGACATGGAGGAGGAGGGTGGGAGGGGGAGTGTTATTTACCACTGTGTATACTCCTACATGTGTGACTTTATATGTGAGCTGCACAGATAAGAAAAAGGAGGAAATAAAGAGTTTAGAAGGGAACTGTAACACGAGCATGCTCAGTAGAGGACACCATCTGGTCTACACAATTTCAGGCTGTAGTAGGGACACAGAGAAGGTGGGATGGACAGTTGAAGGTAGGATACACCAGGTATATTTACACAAAATGACTGCTTTATTGGCTTTGTGAGTATGCACACTCTGTTATATAACATGTAATGAGAGTTTTTCATAGCCTGGGTTTAATCACACTTTAAGTGTGGAGTTAGGCTTCAAGCTACACAACTCCATACATAGTACTTCGTACATTGTTAATATAATGTAAGTTAGCCAATACATGGTATCACTTAAACTACAAACTTGTAACATGCCTCCATTAAATAAATCAATTTACTGTGGAGTGTCGCAGACAGTACTAGATTGCACTATAGAACAGATCAAAATAAGTAATAATAATAGATAATTAATAATAAATAATTATATGAACTGAAAAAGCCAAAAGCATACTTAAAGCGGTTGTGCACACATTTCATTTAGTAAATCTCTTTGCCTTCCAAATCAGGCAAAGAGTACTAAATGAAGTGTGTTTTTTTTTTTTTTTCCCACTTACCTTGTAATCGCTGATGTTCTTTCCTCTGTCTCTTCGGCGGTGGGCGGGGTCTCTGCGTCGATCCTCGTCACGCCGCACTGTCTCCTGGGATCTGGTGTCATTGATCTCAGGAGTCAGTGCGGACATCTTCCGGAATCTCGCGAGATTTCGGCCACATCTTCCGAAATCTTGTGAGATGTCGGCAGATGTGCCGACATCTCGCGAGATTTCGGAGAACGTGAGATTGGCGCAAATACGGCGGTGCATTCTGGGCCAGCAACCAGGAAGAAAGGGGCCTGTGTGGTTTCAGATGCCCACAGGCAAGATGGAAGCCGTCTGGATCATTTTTTATAAGTTTTATTTGGGGAAGAAAACCGGCAGCAGTTACATGGAAAAATGGAACACGTGAGTAATACATTTACAGCTCATAATCATGCACATTGTACAAAGAAAAAAAAAACTAGGAGGCAGTGTTAAACTGCTTTAAGGCCTCATCAGATTGGGGTAAATTAAAAAGATCTCATTGACTGCTGTGTACTACTACACATATCCAGGAAGAACACCTATCAGCATACTAAAACTGAAGAATTACTTGGAGAATGCCATTGACCCATGTCATAACACATAAGTATGTGGAGCTCTTAAAGGTTCAGCTTGACTCTTTTCATGAGAACTTTGTGTTTCAGTTTGCTTCATCGTGTTTCATCTTTTTTTAAAGTGATTGTAAGCATTCACTTTGACAGCATTGTCAGCTGGGCATGTTTCCCTATTAGACTATGTATAGGGCACTCTGTCCATTCCCTGCACTCAGGTCTCAGATTACACTCAGCTCACTGCTCCATGCTGTGAAGTGTGTGACATCAGATCCTTGCCCCCTGCCAGAAATGCTGTGTAAATTCTGTACTTTGAAAGTTGTAGAGGAGAGAGTGCTGCAGATAAACAGGTACAACTTATGTTGTTTAACCACCTCAGTACAGTGCATTTTCACCCCCTTCCTGACAAAGCCATTTTTCAGCTTTCAGCGCTGTCACACTTTGAATGACAATTGCACGGTCATACAGCACTGTACCCAAATGAAATTGTTATCATTTTGTCCCCACAAATAGAGCTTTCTTTTGGTGGTATTTGATCACCTCTGCGGTTTTCATTTTTTGCGCTATAAACAAAAGAATAGGGACAAGTTTTAAAAAAGAACAATATTTTTTACATTTTGCTATACTAAATATCCCCAAAAAATATATAAAAATTGTTTTCCTCAGTTTAGGTCAGGGTTTCTCAACTCCAGTCCTCAAGGCGCCCCAACAGGTCATGTTTTCAGACTTTCCATTATTTTGCACAGGTGATTCTATCAGTTTCACTGCCTTAGTAATTACCACAGCCGTTTTATGAGGGAAATCCTGAAAACATGACCTGTTGGGGCGCCTTGAGGGCTGGAGTTGAGAAACACTGGTTTAGGCCAATACGTATTCTTCTACATATTTTTGGTAAAAAAAAATCGCAATAAGCTTATATTGATTGGTTTGCGCAAAAGTTATAGCGTCTACAAAATAGGGGATAGATTTATAGCATTTTTATTTTTTTAAACTAGTAATGGCGGCGATCTGCGATTTTGCGGCGAACATTTCGGACACTTTTGACACATTTTTGGGACCATTCACATTTATACAGCGATCGGTGCTATAAAAATGCATTGATAAATGTGAATGGTAGGGAAGGGGTTAACCACTAGGGGGCGCTGAAGGGGTTAATATGTTCCCTGGGAGTGATTCTTACTGTGGGGGGAGGGGACTCACAAGGGGAGGTGACCGATCGGTGTTTCTCTGTACAGAGAACACACCAACGGCTCCTCTCCTGTGACAGGACCGTGGATCTGTGTGTTTACACACACAGATCCACGGTCCCGCTGTGTTACCGGGCAATCGCGGGTGCCCGGCGGACATCGCGGCTGTGCCCAGTGACACGGCGGGCGCGCGCACGCTCCCTAGAGGGCCTGGAAGGGGAGGACGTCATATGATGCCCTCCCTTCCTGAGAGATGCGCCGCTTGGCTGTCAATAGACAGCTGGCGGTTGGCTAGTGGTTAATCTCTGTGCATAACTTGAGGTTAGTTACTTCAGTGGATAAATGTAAGGATTTAGAACCACTTTAAGGTGGCCATGTAAACCTCCCTTGTAATAAAAAAAAAAGCATGACAGGACCTTTCAAATATGAGATCTGGGGTCAAAAAGACCTCAGCTCTCGTAGTTACATTAAAATGCAAACGTTTTTTTTTTTTTAAATAAAATAAAAAGGTCTCTTTAAGATGGCTTTCACACCAAGCAGCAGTTATAAACTGCTAGCGGCCGGAAATGGCTTAAATCTGCCCGCAAAATGCTGCCTGAGTGGCGTTTTTCCAGCGGTATCGCAGCGATGCCCCATTGATCTCAATGGGGAGCAGCAATGGAGGAGCGGTAAGTTCACCGCTCCCTCACTGCTCCAAAGAAGCTGCTGGCAGGACTTTTTGTGACGCCCTGCCAGCGCACCGCTGCAGTGTAAAGGCCCTCAGGCTTTCACACTGGGGTGTATGGAGCAGCTTTTTTCAGGCGCTATACAGGCGCTATTTTTAGCGCTGTAGCGCCTGAAAAACGCTGGCAGTGTGAAAGGGGTCTTTGAGCTATGGGCGGAAGTGACGTTTTGACGTCGCTTCCGCCCTCCAATGGTATGGAGATGGCTGGGGGCTATATTCCCCTCACTCAGCTCCATACCACAGACGGGAGAGGACCCGATCGCCTCCACCACTGTCGATGGGTCCGGTAAGCAGCGGAGGGCACTCTCCCAACGCCGATAAAAGGGATCTTGCGGTGAATCCGCTGCAGAGACCACTTTTATCAGAAAGCGGATCCTCTGAAAAAAAGAATACCGGGGTTATAGTAGCTAGCTGCTTCCATAACAACGATATCCCGCTTCAAAGTGCCGACCTAAAACGACAACGGGTGGTCCATAAGTGGTTAGTACAATTCCCTGGTATGGGGATTCCTTCATCTACTTCAGGGGTAGGCAACCTGTGGCTCTCCCTCTGTTGTTGAACTACATTTCCCATGAGGCATTGCAAGGCTGGCAGTTACAATTACTCCCAGAGGCATGATGGGACTTGTAGTTCTGCAACAGCTGGAGGGCCCCATGTAAATGGATTTGGGTAAATGGAGAAATCTGTTCCTTTTTTTTAATTGAATGAAAAACAATTTAAACATCTATGACCACCTTTAGTAAAACGAATGCCTGTTTCTCCCTGTGAGATTTTGTATGTATTTGATATTATAGAGCATGCCATAGTGGGAATACCTTGCGATGGTAGAAAGAGTGAAACCCCAAGGTGGGGTAAGAACTGACACAGAAATTGTTGTTGATAGATTAACCCTCTGAATTCCCCTATGTGAGTGACACAAACCACCTGATTCTGCCTAAAACTTATTTTTAAATGGCTTTTTGATGGCCTGATATTTTTTGGGAAAATAATTGAAAATGGCTTTGTACATTTAAAATGAAAGGAAAGGGGAAGAGGTTTCTAGGAACCCCCCTTTCCTCATGGGATTATGGCAGAAGGCAGTTTCAAGGATCCCCCCCCCCCCGCAAGCCTGAGGTGCGCAGGGAGCCTTGTTTAGGTTTAGTGGCCTGAGGTGAGGTCACATGGCCTATAGGGGTTAGGCCATGTGAGTCTTGCCGCAGTATATTCAGGCACGCAGAGAGCCTGGTTAGGATTGGTTGGTTTGAGGTGAGGTCACATGGCTTTCTAGGGTTAGGCCATGTGAGTCTTGCCTCAGAATATTCCAAAACCTCCTGAGCCTGCCTATATAAAGGGGGTTCCGTGACTTGGGGCTCATTTGACTCAGAAGGAGCAGCCTTGGTGCTCCCCGCCCTCCCACCCAAAATTAAAAAAAAAAAAAATTGTCGCGGCCGATATTGTGTGGTGGTGTTACCTTAAATTCAAGGGGGACAGAAAGTTGGTCTGAGTTTTAATGACTGGGTCTGAAAGTGTTATAAGTGGAAGTTGAGTATCTTCGGGAAGTTTAACGTTTTTAAATATTTATGATGCAGCTTGAGCCGTGGTGGCTAAGCGGCTTTGAGTGTTGTAATTTCTTGCAATGTTATTTATTTATTCAATATATCTTATCTTTTAAACCAACAATAAACAGCCATGGCCAGTTATTATCCAAGCTTTGTGTCTGATGTATTTATTTATTGGTAAGCTGCCTTCCTGTCTGTTGTCCCATCTATCTTTGCCGCTAGCTGCACCGTGATACTGTGCAGCATGTTTAGTTCATATTTTCTCAGAGATAAACTCTGGGTGCTTTTCCTTTTAAACAGCCAACCGCTTCTAGATTATTTCAGTAATATTTTGCTATTATGTGGTACCAAACTAAATAATAAAAGTTAAGCATACATACCGTACATTTCCATCTGCCATTTATCTGTAAAACTCTGTGTTTTGTCACTGTCTAAATGTTATCTGTGATCATCTTCTCTTGTGTTTAGGCTGCAGTATAATTTGGTATTTTAGGCTGAAATAATGCTTTTATCTTTGATGTATTTTTGCTGTCCAGCTAGATGTGTATATGTCCATTTACTGTATGAAATAAAACAGCCTAACACTGTACTGTTATTACAAAGGAGGAAAAAACATTTTAAGTTCAGTTATGATCATTAAATCTCTACATTAATTAGGTTTACTTGTGTTTCTTGCTTCAAGACAAACATCAGTATTGTGCATGTATATCACTAGTCAGCAGCTTAAAACTGGATTCTAGACAAACAGATATGGGACAAAACCCAAGATATATTGGAAATGGGACTTTGAGTGTGCCCCCCAAAGGTACAATATAAGCAGGAAATACAAATTACATAAAATATACTGCTTTATTTCGACATATCCAATAAAAATATTCTTAAAAATAAGGCATTCAAAACAACCACCCGATGTTGCAGTACAAATGGCCTTGAGATCAGCTTATAAGAGTTAATGCATTTCATGGGAAACCTGGGATCTCAACACAACAGTGTTGTAACAATACATAGAAAGAATACTGATTATTATACATGTTATAGAAAATCTCCAGCATACAAAATAATATATCATATAATGTTAAAAAAATACATTGACATTTAAAGTGGATGTAAAGCCGATTCATGAAATTTGAGCTGGACACATATATCTGTAGTGTTTACTTATCTCTCTCCAAAGCCCTGAGTCCTGTGTGTTTCTGCTGTTTAGTTTCTCTGTTATCAGCATGATAACTTCTGACAAGTTCTCTGAGATGGGAGATAAAAGCAGCTGAAAATGTGTGTCGAGGAAGGTTGCTATAAATAAATTAGCAGAGAGCTTGTCTTGTCACAGCACAGCTCTGAAAGTATCTTTCTTCTTCTTTGTGGTGTGGTGGTGTATGCCTTTCCCCCAATCAGCTGTCTCCCAGTGTAAGCAAAGACTACACTCCCAGTGCTGAATGAGGAAGTGAAAAGTCTAACCCGAAGTAAGAATTCTAAAGAATATAGAAAGGGAATGAGAGCAGATGTGCATGTAACACTTATGTAGGGAGATTCATCCCTGTGTACCATCTGAGGCTGTTCACTTCACTGAGTATATGTGAGGGTTTACATCCACTTTAAGCTGTGTATATATATATATATATATATATATATATATACATATACACAAATACATACATATACACATACAGTATATACACCAATTTTGGAGTGGGAGGGGGATAAAAAAAGAGAAATAATGACAAAACTAATATAAGATATTGATAAATTCAATTGATCACCTTCAAAGAGGCCTGTAGGAAAATGACTAATGGTGAAGGCTGCCATGCCTTTGAGGAGACACCAACACCTGATCGTTGCACACCCCAAAAACACAATTATTATACAAAGTTCCTAGATGTGTATGTCTATCGATAAATAATATATATGACATATAGGCATTAGTAGTATATAGAAAAGCCTAAGGGGAGGGAAAAGAAAGCAATCAGGGAGGGGGGAAAGGGGGAGAGGGAAAGAAAGGGGGAAGGAGGTAGGGAGGGAAGGAAGGAAAAAAAGGAAGGGGAGAAAGAGTGACGAAATGGGGAAGAAAAAAAAGGGGTATAACGATATAATATGATATGAGCTCTGATGCCGCATACTCACGATGGGAAATTCGGCCAGCAAAAGACTGATGAGAGCTTTTGGTCGGAAAAATGCGACTGTGTGTATGCTCCATCTGACTTTTTCCGGCCGAATTTCCGCCAGCAAAAGATTGTATGTGTGTATGCAATTCTGGCACGCAAAAAAACATGCATGCTCAGAAACAAGTACGAGACGGAGCTGCTCAGTCTGGTAAAACGACCGTTCGTAATGGAGATGGCACATTTGTCACACAGAAAATGTTTAAATCTTTTAATGCAGTGCATTCTATTCTTCTTTAGAATGCTAGAAGAATGAAGTTGTTTTGCTGCTCATATTCACGCAGAGTTCTCACAAACTTCTTTCTTTATTATTTCTCGTGATCTCATGAATAATCTTTTTTATTTTTAAAGCCAGATCTCCATAATAATGTTTAGAATTACATTTTCTAGTCTTTTTTTTGTTATTTTTTTAATCAAGCTCTCCTGTTTTTATTTTTTTGAAAATTATTGTATAGTGATCTCCATTTTTTTTTTTGTATGTCACGTTTCCACAACACCATTATTATCTTGTATTTGTAAATCTCAAGGAGGTTGTTTGGTGTTGGTGTCCCTTGTTAATTTGACTTTGTATTTTTGAAATGTACCTGCCTACTCACAAACAAACTGTCCTTTTTGAAGTAAAACACAAAGGCAAGTGTAGCACTGACCCCCGAAGGAGCTGCTGAATTTGATTGGGCCTGTACTCTGCTATTAAACCCCCACTGACTTGGCTCAGTCACTTTGACACAGCTGTGGTGCAATGTTGGTGTGAAAATAATAGTGAAGGATAACCCCACAATATGCAATATAATAACAGTATACCTTTGTTATTACCTGGGTAATCCGATGTTCCACCTGCTGGAAAAGGAACAACACTCCACACCAATAGTACTTAACCAAAAACATATTTTTACTGAGGTTAGTGTAAAATAGTAATTACAGCATTTGCACTGTCACACCAACATAATGTGACAGCACAGCAGGAATACACAACAGTTTGTACCTGTACAGGATCTTATATGATCCCTGAGAATGTGTCTCCAATTGGGACTAGTGCTCAAAGTGATTACACCTTACTCTGGGCACCTTCCCACTTCCAGCACACTCTGGTGACCATAGAAATACAGGGTCAATAACAAAATACAACACAATTACCAGGGAGCTCCCCCTACTTTAATAGGATGCAAGGCCTTGCAATACGAGATGCAATAAGAGATGCAGTCTTTGATCTTCTTTCTTCTGCTAGCTATTTGTGTTGTAACAGTTGTAATCCAACAGTGAAAACAAACAAGGGTTAACGTAAGTCAGAACTGCTTCTGTAGTGTGGTACACCTGTAATTGCCTCCGGTGTAATTGACTTTGGGTAACACAGTGTCAATAGTATAATGAAAGATAGGCTTGAGGCCTGCTTAAACTCAGTCTGTTTATTAGGTTCTCTTCCGTGGGACTACAGGTCACAGCAACACTGTGTTAAAGTCTAGGTATATCAAAGTGCGTTAAGAAAACTGTGGGCAACAGCCTTCTCACCAACTGGATCTGAAGAATAGAACAGCTCCGCTCCGGTGCACTCAGTCTTGCTTCTCCTCGGCCGGCGCTGTCACACCACTCCGCTCCGCAAGATGAACCGGGTCCCTCTGATGGCTCTGACAGGTGTCTCTGGATCCTTCCCGATCTGGTCACACAGTCTCTCCAGTGATCAGGTAACAGTCAGAGTCTTTAAAATGTTCCGCTCCGCGGTGGCTGTAGGCCGCACTCTCTGGAGACCTCCTCACAGGTCCTTGCAGGCAGGCCACTCGTCCAGAAGAGACAGAAAAGGGCAGCGCGGGTCCTTTTATAGCCTACCCAGCATGCAGTTCAGTACAGAGTGATCATGGGTAGGTCACTTGGCATTCTGGATAGGTAGGTCATAGCAAAAATGTAAACAACAGTCACTTCCTGTCATATTGTTAATACTCTGGAAAAGAAAATAACTAGAGTCCATTTCCTGAATTGGCCACTAGATGGTGCCAAATACCAAATTATAATACTGTTCATAGACTTACATTGCATTAACATTAGTAGGCAAAAATACCAGCGCAACACAAGTATTTCTGAAAACAAAATAGTAATTTATTATGGGTCATATCAAAATAAAGAGGAAGGCAACGCTGGATAAACTGGTGAAATTTGCGAAGCCTTTGTACCCCAGGGCACACATCAACTATTTTACAGTCAAAATTGGTGGCCTGAGGAGTCCTTATAATAGTGAGCACAATCCAGTCCAGGACTACAAGATATCAGGAACAGCAGCAGATTAGATATCTGTCCACAGGCTGTGGTACTACAACAGCCTGCATCTTTTGTCAGACCAGACTAAACTCAGGCCATCACTCTCTGGTCTTCCTTAGACGCTTCCTTCCAGGCTGTGGCTCTGGTGTTGGAGGTGTGGCAGGAGGAGGAGGAGTAGGACCTGGAGGAGGAGAACCTGGAGGAAGAGGAGGAGGACCATGGTTAAACTCACAAATGTGGGGTTGTCTTGTGAGTTGGCCCCTCAACCCCTTATTTAGGGCTTGCAAGATGATTTCCTCACATAAGAGGCCTTGGTCCTCCTCCATTTCCAGCATTTTGCAGGCTGTAATGTACGCAAAGTCCTCTTGAACACTGTGGGGGGTTGTGAGGGCCGCAGTAGCCTTCAGAAATAGGCCAATTGCTGCCTCCTTCACATTACTCCTCTTCCTGGCACTGTTTTGTGGAAGAACAAGGGGAGGGACCTGGGATTCGGGCAGACTACTGGGCCCGGCCACCTCCTGGCTGCCACTTTCCATGGCCTGGCTAAGGCTTTCCTGTGTATGAAAAAGGGACATCGTTTTAGTTTTTGGTTCATCAATCACACACAATTTTCATCTCATGACTGTTGCAAATTGAATGTTAAGAAATATAAAAGACTATCATTTTGGCCCCAGCATGTTTTATTCTTGTCACAATCATTTGTGGCTACTACTGTCTATTGATGTGTAAAACACTTTGTGAAATCAGAAATTGGTGATCAAAATTAACATATATTTAACATCATTAATTTGACAAACAGAAATATTTTGAAGAATGGTATATCTGGCTCAAGCTGGGCTCCTTCACATGTTGCTGCCTGGAAGGCCCAGGTTGGGCATCAGAAGCCTCAGCTGGGGGTGAGGAATCCTTGAAGGAAGACTGGAGAGTGCTGGCCTGGGTTCAGTCTGGCCTGCCAGAAAATGCAGTCTGGGGGGCGTGGTTTGGGACAAAACGAGCTGCTAGCAGTTCCTACAGAATGGAAAAGAATGATCACACTCCCTCTGCTAACCGGAGCCGGAAAGAGCCGCTATCGCAGTCCACGGGAACATACCACCGATGTTCAGAATGTCAATAGGAGAAAACCATGTGGCCTCAGACCAGGCCTGCATGTCCAACTCCCACACAGCAACACAGAGGGATGGCGGAGGCCCGCCCACAGGACCCACTCACTCACTATGCCTAACGGACCTACAGGCAGTTGCATCAAATATCAAAGCAACCCTTTCAGCTGCAATCACGGATCTGAAGACAGACCTCCACGCCATAGCAGCACGGATAGGGACGATGAAGCAGTCGGTGACCTGTCATGTGGATGCTATAAGGCAAGTACAAAGATCATCTGATACTAATCTTTCCCACATACTAGAGATCCACAGACATCTCGAGGATCTGGACAATCGTGGCCGTCGCCACAACATTCGTATTAGAGGGATCCCAGAGTCTGTTGACCAACAGCTCATGGAACAGACTATTAATGGCGTGTTTAATGATCTGCTAGACAGGCCGGCTGACCACCCCATAGAGAATGAAAGAATGCACAGAGCACTCAGACCAAGGGGCTGTGAAAGCGATCCTCCCAGAGACATAATATGCTGCCTTGTTAACTTTCCTTTAAAAGAAGCAATCCTCAGGAAAGCTAGAGAACGCAACCGAGTTTTACTAAATGGCATTGAAATAAAAGACTTGTTCAAGACCTCTCCACCATCACTCTCCAGCACAAGAGAGCTCTGCGCCCCCTGCTTGATCAACTTCGCACAAGAGGAATTCCACACAGATGGATTTTTTTGATATATTTTTTATATTTTTTATGTTTTTTTTATGGTTTAATAGTAACTATTTTTTTTCAAACAGTTATAATCGACTACCTGCTGTTCTAAACAAGTTACCATAGTTAGACAGAACGTCACTGACTTCATAGCTGGTTTATTGAGAAACAATGTTGTACCCACAGCCCGTTTCCTAATACAATACCTATTATAAGAGGGCTTAACAAATATAAAACATAAAGGGTTCAAAAACTTAAGACACTTGTCTTTTTCTTCTAGACTGTTTGAAGTTTACCATGTTATAGTGATAAAACTTGAATCTAAGATACTACGCATAAAGAGGTTGGGAAGTACCTGCAAGAAGCCATTAGTCTCTAACTGGTTGAATTATATAATCCTTCCATATTTGTTGGCCCATACATGCAATATAGGCCCTGGTTAAGATACTTTCTGCTTAGCGATTTCTATTCTAACCAAATTTTTCTCACACCACCAACCCCAGGAGGTCCAATGAACCATTACTACACCAATCTTAATGGAAAACAAATGCCAGTCCAGTAACACCTATATCACTAGTTCTTGTCATATATATATGAGAATTAAAACTCAACCTAACTTCTTTAACCCAGCAAAGACAAGAAGACAAACCTATCTAGGCCAAGTTCAGCAGCCACACTATAATTATAACCCATCTCATCCACCCCATTACACACTTTATAATAAAAACTCCCTTATCTGAATCTACGCAAACAGAGCTTCAAAAAAGCAGGATACTGTTTTCCACCACACACAGCTTAACCTCGAACCCAAACAGAGAGAACCTTTCTCTCTCTGACCCCCCCGGATAAATACATCCTCTGGAAGAGTAGCTGGCCTATTTATCTGAAGTATTATCCCCCACTGCTCACATCCAATAACTCTCCATCCACAGAACCAATACCACACATTCCCCTCCTACATTCCCCCTCCTCTCCCCATTAAAAAACAACACTTTTCCTTTCTTTTTTTTTTCTCTTTTTCTTTCACCCAGACTACCCTCGCTCACAGTGTTAATAACAATCAAAGCTTATTCTGCCACGGAACAAACAGTTAGTGTCCAACCAGTCCTATATCATAAACGCTCCAACTGTACCAAACAAAAATGGCTTCAGCATTCTCACACTCCACTCCTCTCTCGCTGAAGATGGCCTCTATCAACGCCAAAAGTTTAAACCCCCAGAAAAGAGATCCCAAATTCTCAGAGAATGTCACAAACTCAGAGCAAATATAGTATGTATACAGGAAACTCACTTCCTTATAGACAAAACTCCTAAACTAACAGATAAAGAATTCCCCAAGCTTTCCACTCAACAAATAAGCAATCCAAAACAAAGGGGGTATCCATTCTTATCTCCAAAAATACACCTTTCAATCTGACAGACTCGCTCTACGACCAAGAGGGAAGATATCTATTCCTATCACAATCACCAACATCTATGCCCCTAACACCAAACAAGTTGCATTTTTTCGGAACATCAGTAACCTTTTATCCTCCTTCTCAACAAGTATTCTAATTCTTGGAGGGGACTTCAATGTCCCTCTCAACCCGCTCTTGGACACATCCTCCGGTACCTCAGCCATGCCCTACAGAGCCTTAAAACAAATCAAATTACAACTCCAAAGCCTCATGTTACACGATACCTGGAGAACGCTGAACCCACTAGGTAAAGACTACACATATTTCTCTCCCCTTCATCAAAAATACTCACAAATCGACTACTTCTTTATTTCTCAACCCAACATCCCTCTACTAAAAAAAAACACAATAGAACCCATGATAATCTCTGACCACCACCCGATAACTATTCTCCTATTCTTTCCAGAAACAAATACCAAGACAAAAACATGGAGACTTAATCCCTCCCTACTTAAAGTGAACATAGAAAATTTCTCCAAAATGAAAAAAGAACACCAATCCAAAATTTCAGCACTTATGTCTCAAATACATTCACTAGAATCTGCACATAAACAGAATATAGCATCAAAAACATATCAAGAACTAACCCAAGTAAGAATGCTTCTCCTGGAAGAACTAAACATGAAAACCAAAAGACAATCTATATTGAGACACATAATCTATTATGAGCAGGGAAACAAATCTGGTAGATTACTAGCCAGAGCAGTCCAAAACAAAAAACACGACGCCACCATACACCACATAAATGATAAACATGGAACCACACACACCTCCAATGAGGCCATAGCCCAACAATTCGAAAAGTACTATCAGACATTATACAACATACCACCCAACTCCAATTGCCAACATAACTCAGACACAAGAAAACTCATTATCAAAGATTTCCTTTCCAAGTACGGTCCAACACCTATCTCCACAGAAACGGCCCAAAAATTTAATAATCCACTTTCTGGAGAAGAATTTGAAAATGCTATAAAAGAAATGAAAGTAGGAAAAAGCCCCAGGACCTGACGGCTTATCAGTACAATATTTTAAAACATTCAAAGACATACTTAAACCTCACTTCCTCGCAGCCTTCCGATCCTTTGACTCCAACTTGCAAGCCTCCCCACAAATGCTAGAAGCACATATAGCGGTTATTCCAAAAGATGGTAAAGACGCTTTCCTAGTTACAAAATATCGCCCCATTTCGCTCAACAGTGCCGATGTAAAAATATATGCTAAAATCTGTGATAACCGCTTACTACCACTTCTCCCTTCCCTGATCTCCTTAGACAAGGTAGGATTTATACCTGGAAGAGAGGGTAGGGACAATACCACAAAAGCATTAAACATACACCACTGGCTCAATTCAAACGATAAACCAGGATTCTTTTTATCTCTGGATGCGGAAAAGGCATTTGACAGAGTGGCCTGGGATTATATTGACTCGGTTCTCTCAGCTATTGGTATACCAAACTTATTGAAGTCATATATAAGAGCTTTATACACCTCACCTACTGCTAAGGTCAGAGTCAATGGCCACCTGTCAAATGCTTTGCAACTCCACAATGGCACCAGACAAGGATGCCCCCTATCTCCAATACTCTTTGTACTTACGCTTCAACCCCTACTCAACAAAATACGACTTAACCCAGATATCAAAGGCATTACAATTAAAAATCACACCTATAAACTCGGAGCCTTTGCAGATGATCTCTTACTCTTTCTAACTGACCCACAAATTTCAATACCAAATCTTCTAAAAGACTTAAAGCTTTTCCAAACAATCTCCAATCTTAAAATAAATTATTCTAAATCTAATGCTTTGAACATAACACTAACACCAGAAACAGTCTCACAATGCCAAACCAACTTCCTCTTCAACTGGGCCAAAAATGCAATTACATATTTAGGAATTAAAATCACTCTCAAATCTCTTCCAAGATAATTTTCCCCCAGCATTAAAAGAAACCAAAGAAGATTTAAAAAGATGGGATGCCCTTAATGTGTCCTGGTTTGGCAGGGCTTCACTCCTCAAGATGACAATTCTCCCACAGTTTCTTTACCTACTACAAACCATCCCAATACAAATCCCCAAGTCTTTCTTTAATTCCTTTAGACAAGCCTGTTCCTCCTTTATTTGGAGAAACAAACCGCCTAGAATTAAATTTGACCGTCTTACCCTCCCAAAATATAAGGGAGAAATAGCCCTCCCCGACCTATGCCGATATTACTGGACGATACATTTAACTAGGATAGTGGATTGGAAAATTCATCAAGACGTAAAAGATTGGGTCAACTTAGAGCATTCCACTATCTCACAATCCTTGAGATCACTACCATGGATACACCCACAACACATTCATACCCAAAACAAACAACACCCTTTAATAGGCCCTACACTGACAATATTTCAAAACGCAACCAAAACAACAAATCCCAATCCGTGGCTGAGCCCTCTTACTCCACTACGTGGAAACCCTGAGTTCCCCCGCGGAACAAATTACAACTTTCTTATCCATATATGGCCCCACAAAGACGTACAAGCAAACCAATTTTTCAATAGAGGAGGAATCTTCCTAACACTAGAAGATCTAAATGCTAAATTATTCCCCAATCACATTCCAAGATGGACATACACACAATTGAAACATTTCTTTACCAGAAGGACTACTACACAACATTGGACAAGAGACTTAACCACCCTAGAGGAACTATGTTCCAAAAAAACTGCCAAAAGACATCTCATATCTACCCTCTATGTATCTCTCTTTAAAGACAGTTCAGCATTCTCCAACAAGGTGTTCTCCTCATGGGAACAGGATCTTGATATCAAATTCACAGACTCTGAATGGGAAACAATCTGTACATACATCCACAAGGGTTCACTCAATGTAGCCACCCAAGAATGCGGATACAAGATTCTCTCAAAATGGTATAAAACCCCTTCATTGCTCCATAAATTTTCATGTTCTACCACAAATAGGTGTTGGCGATGTGATACGGAAGAAGGCACCATGCTTCATATTTGGTGGTCGTGCCCTGTCATCCAGACTTTTTGGAGGACAGTTCACGACACCATCATCTCAATCACATCTAATAAAAATGACTTTTCCCCTGCAACCTACCTACTTCACCACACCAAGATACCCAAAAGGCAATACCTCAAATCACTCAACATGTTTATGATAAATGCAGCTAGACGATGTATCCCGATGTATCCCATACCATTGGCGTTCTCCATCTGCTCCAATGAAAGAAGAGTGGTACCGCAGACTAAACAGCATTGAAAAAATTTAAGAACTTATTAACATCTCTCATGAAACACTACCCAAATTCACAGCAACATGGTACAGTTGGCAACGCTTCAAATCCACAGACGCATACTCTATGAATAATGGATAGCAAACTCACTTTATTTTAATAACTAAAATCCAAGTACTAATCTCCCTGACAGCCCCAAACTAGGTCCCTAATACAATCCTTATAGGGAAACGGGACCTACATATTCACATTGCCTCCCCATCTATCATATTCAACACCATCAACTCCAGTCGAGTAAGAGGGTAGTCTGGGTAGCCCCCCCCCCCCCCTCACCCACTCCCTCCTTTTTTTCCTGTCTTCTCTTCCCCCTCCTATACCCATATCACATGTGTTTCTAATTGTTTCTCCCTCCATATATTTCTTTATTGATCACAGCTCTAAGCAATACGTATACAACACAACGTTAAACACAAATATCAGAAAATTCAATCAGATTCAATTCATAAGAACTTACACCCAAATGAAAAACAACTGTTTTTATGTCTGTACAATCTTGATAGGATTGTCTTATATATGCCCATGTCAGTTGTGACTCAATGTTCTACCAATTATTTCCTAACTGTTCTTTTGATATTATCTGTGAAAATGTATTTCTGTATGTTTTATTCACTTCAATAAAATTTTATGGAAAAAAAAAAGAAAATGCAGTCTGTCATAGTACCACAGCCTGGGTACATAAATGTCATCTGCTGCAGCACCTGATCTCAGGGAATCCTGGACCTTCTTGTGCTCCCTATTATAAGTGCTCCTCATGCCACCAATTAGGGCTTTCAAATAGGGGATGTCTGCCGTGGGGATCACCGGGTTCACAAATTCCACCAATTGATCCAGCGCTGCCTTCCTCTTTGGTTTATTGTTATCAAAGGGGTCGTTTACCTGCCACAGACAGGGCAGCTCCTTGTACATATCATTGAATAGGGCCATAAAGTCCTTGTCATTGAATAGATCCATTTTCTCTGCAAGACACAACACAAGACAAACCCTAATGTCAGGCTAAACTCTCCTAATCTTGACCCAATCTAGAAGCAGTATAGGCCACTGATGCACAAACTAGACATGTGCAATTCCTTTAGTTCCTGATTTCCGAATTTCCGAATTTTCGGATTTCCGAATTTCCGAATTTCGCATTTTCGGATTTCCGAACTTCCGAATTTTTAATTTCCGTATTTCGTATTTTGGGATTTCCGAATTTTGGGATTTCCGAATTTCGAATTTTCGGAAATCTGAATTTTCGGAAATCTGAATTTTCGGAAATCTGAATTTTCGGAAATCTGAATTTTCGGAAATCTGAATTTTCGGAAATCCGAATTTTCGGAAATCCGAAAATTCGGAAATCAGAAAATTCGGAAATCAGAATTCGGTAATTCGGAAATTCGAAAATACGAAATTCGGAAAACCGAAAATTCGAAATTCGGAAAACCGAAAATTCGAAATTCGGAAATTCAGATATCCGAAAATTCGAAATTCGGAAATTCTGAAATCCGAAAATTCGAAATTCGGAAATTCAGAAATCCGAAAATCGAAATTCGGAAATTGCGAATTTCCGAATTTCCAAATTCCTGAATTTTCGATTTTCCGAATTTCCGAAAAAAGCAAAAAAACAAATGAAACGAAAATGAACCAATTTTTTGTCAGTGCACATGTCTGGCACCAACTTAACCGCTTCCCGACCGCCTAACGCCGATATACGTCGGCAAAATGGCACGGGCAGGCAAAATCACGTACCTGTATGTGATCGTGCATGTGCCTGCCTGTGGGACCTGCCAGCGGCGCGCTCGCGACCCGGTCGGGAGCTCCGTGACCCCGGCCGCGGGACCAGCGGACCCGATCGCCGCTGGTGTCCCGCGATCGGGTTACGGAGCTGAAGAACGGGGAGATGTATGTGTAAACAAACCTCTCCCCGCGCTTCCTACTCTGCCTGTCATTGATCGGCTGTTCTCTGTCATCGGGAAAGCCGATCAATGACGTCAGACGTCAGCCCCGCCCCCTAATGTAAAAAAAAACACACACGTCATAGCCCATAACCCCTCCCCTCCCCCTAGTGGTTAACCCCTTCACTACAACTGTCATTTATACAGGAACCAATGCATTTAAATAGCATTGATTGCTGTATAAATGACAATGGTCCCAAAAATGTGTCAAAAATGTCCGATGTGTCCACCATAATGTCTAAGTCACAATAAAAATCGCTGATCGCCGCCATTACTAGTAAAAAAAAAATATTAATAAAAATGCTATAAAACTATCCCCTATTTTGTAAATGCTATAACTTTTGCGCAAACCAATCAATAATCGCTAATTGCGATTTTTTTACCAAAAATATGTCGAAGAATACGTATCGGCCTAAATTGAGAAAAAAAATAATTTTTTTTATATATTTTTTGGGGATATTTCTTATAGCAAAAAGTAAAAAATATTGCATTTTTTTCAAAATTGTCGCTCTATTTTTTGTTTATAGCGCAAAAAATAAAAACCGCAGGGGCGATCAAATACTACCTAAAGAAAACTCTATTTGTGGGAAAAAAAGGACGCCAATTTTGTTTTGGAGCCACATCGCACAACCGCGCAATTGTCAGTTAAATTGACGCAGTGCCGAATCGCAAAAAGGGGCCTGGTCCTTTGGCTGCCAATTGGCCCGGGGCTGAAGTGGTTAAAATTGTACCTTAAATGTACCGAACGATTGTCACTCCAGTTACTTCGTCCTCCACTCACAGATCGTACGTACGACACACGTGTGTTCTGCTTTATATACACTGCCCCTGACGTTCTTTCTAGAATGTTCCCCACCCCTTCTCTTTCTTTGCAGTGGGTGACGACATAGCGGAGAAACAGCAGGGGCTTAATAGCAGTAATGAGGAGGAAAGCCCGGAGCAAGAAACGTTCCAATCCCGGAGGAGAAGATTTAAGGCCACAAATATGTCCTTTGAAGAGATGGTGGAGATGGTGGACATATTGAAGAGGCCCGACTATGATGGGAAGTATGGGCCATACCTAAACCCAAATGTGTGGGGGGCATGGCCTGACCTCGCGGGAAGATGTACGCATAGAATACTAGCTCCTGCTACCTCATAGCCTCTCCGCTCCAGGGAAACCCCATCGTGAACTGCCGATCACACAACAATGGGGACTGCCTCAGGGACCTCCTACGCCTCCTGCTTCCGCTCACTGAGAAGACAGCAGATTGGTATGAGCCAGAGTATCCCCGAGCTATTCCGCTCTCAGAGATCCAATATGGCGGCATCCCGTCAGACTCCCTCACAGGCTTCAACACCTCCACTGCCTGGAGCATCACATAGCCTCCTCTCTTCAGAACCTGACGCCCATACAGCACAAGCGCAGATACACCCGAGTCTCATGGATCTTAGAGAGGTGGCAGCGGACATCAAAGATAATCTGTCATGCATTGCAGACATGCACCTTGACATCCGCGCCATCGCTGACAGAGTACAGGGCGTGGAAAATACTACTGCCAAACACCACACGATCCTATGTAGAACAACTCGCAGAGTGGATACTCACGCATTACAACTGAGAGACCTCCAGCGACACGTGGAGGATTTAGATAATAGAGGCAGAAGGCACAACCTGAGTATCAGGGGACTGCCAGAAGCAGTGGATTCAGAACAACTACCTGCCACCATTACAGCCATGTTCAACAATCTGCTGGATAGACCAGCACACACCAACATAGAGATGGAACGCATTCTTCGGGCACTCAGACCTAAAGGCAGAGAAAGGGACCCCCCCCAGAGATGTCCTGTGCTGCCTAGTGGATTACAAACTGAAATAAGATATACTCCGCAAGGCGAGAAATAGGATCCACCTTACACATGGGGGTTCTGAGATACACATTTATCAAGATCTTTCCGGCATTACTTTGCAGAATAGAAGAGACCTAAAGCCTCTTCTGGATACTCTTCGTGCCAAAAACATACCATGCAGGTAGAAATTCCCCTTTGGGCTTTCTGCTACATGTCAAGGCCACACAGCTCTACTGAGAGTACCCGAAGAACTACGATCCTTTTTTTGCCACCATGGGCATACCCTTGATGGAAGATCCAAACTGTTACAACGAATTCTGCCATCCCACAACCAAGAGAGGACAACGCCACGAGGTACCCATGGAAGCGCAGGAAACCAGATACCAGAGGCACAGATCCACATCAGGCATCAGATCGCATGTATCTGCCAGAGGACACCACAACGGCACCAGCCCATCCGACTCTCCATGCCCACGAAGAGCCAGGTGGGATTTTGGACCGAACCGTGACCACTCACTCACCACCGAGTTAAAACAGAAGCTCATCCAACTCACAGACAAGTTCTCCTGTTCGCCTTACTTTTTCATTGTTCGTGGTTACAACAGGTTCTTAAAAACTTCAAAATAACCTTCCTTTTTTAGGTAACTTTGGACAATATGTTTTTCTCGTTTGGACAACGTCTATCATCCGCAACCATAACAATTGAGACGGGTTGTTTCTACAAGATGGGTAAGAAGTGTATCCTCATACCAATAAGTTAACTCGACCCAACAGCTGAGAGACACTGCTCATTTATTAACATTGGAAAGAGACAATAGATCTCTCACTTCCCTACCATTTATTCCACAGGTCGAGAAACTTAATTGTTCCAATACCTATACTAAGATAGTTTTGACACAGGTTTACCAATATGTTTTCCCTTTCCCCTAAAGGTATTTAAAATTGTTAATTATATGTTGGTATTCACGTTCTAAGTTCGTTACAAATCTGAACATCCTATTATAAGGTAATCTAAGCCATGCTTTTTTATATATATAGAATAAGTATGAAGGGTATGTAGGTGTGAGCCAGCCGAGGCCTCCACGTGGCCAATCCAGTCACCCCACTAGTTTACTTTCAATGTCTCTCTATGATTTGGAGACCCCCTGGTGCTGGACTTCTCCTCCACAGCCGATTCCCCGTACACGACGCAATGCCCACTCGGCATCTCTCCCACTCTTCATGTACCATGCCTGCATGGGGTTGACGGAGACGGTGGGGGGGGGGGCTCGTACTATTAAATACATTTCACATATCCCACACACACGTTGTTGATTTTCCAGGTGTGATTCCTATACTGCCTAGACTGAGGTTGACATCTAGTCCATGTAGGAGGAGAGCTTATCATACTTCTCCCACGAATGAATGAGACCTCCGGCTATACAACAATCAGAGAAGCCAGATATACTATACCCCACTTAGAAATCCCAACCGCCCTCTATTTCGGGTGGAGATATGCGGGATCACATAGCCCCTACATGATATCACCCAAGGTAACAGAATTAAAACCCCCCAGGTAACCATATGTTCAGGCAAAGTCCATAAAACACAGGAGTGGACCAACGGCTATATACATATTCATATTCATTTTCTAGCTTTACCAGTGGTTAACATTGTTATACTATTGATCATTTTTGCATAACTGTATTGTCTGTACCCCTTTCTGTATGGCATCCATGGATTATCCAATCCCATTTTTACCAAGAAAGGCAAGAATCTCATACACCTAGGCATTGCCTACTTGAATATAATGGACTGTCAGACCTACCAGATAGAACGTATTCCACTATCTATACCATGCCTACGATTGGAACAAACGACACAATACCAAGGTCTCCCACACAACTACTTTCGCTTGCAGTTGGCAATGACAGTAGCGGACTATTACAACATTCATCCACTTCTTTCACGTGTGGTCGTTTTAAACCCCCACCCAGTAGTTTAGACCAGAGTTTGCCTGTCTTAGAGGGGCTTTCTCTGGCCTCACTCTGTACCTCACCGAACCTACTTATACAAGTGATGAAGGCTCTCAGTGTGAGTCAAACAAGAAAATTATAATTTTGCAAAACCAAACATCAAATTGATATTGGTTAAGGTTTGGTTTTGCAAAATTATACATTTTCTTGTTTGACTCACACTGAGAGCCTTCATCACTTGTTGAACACAATCAGGTGGACTAGGTGGGCTAGTAATCAGGTGATGTATTCACTGTTTAATTGAATCATTGCTTGGCTCCGCTCCCTGCCAAATTGCAAAATCATATTTATTTGTTGCTTGCCCTCATGCTTGTCAGCTATGAATAAGCACTCCCTGTAGTGTGAAACGCGTCAACTGTTGTCGCTTCTTGCTGTGATGTTATTTGTAGTGTTTTTTTTTTTAATAAAGGCACTGAATTTGTTTTGGAGTGAGACCGCCCAAAGTCTTCTAATTACTTACGTAAATTGGGATTTAAAGAACGCATGCTGCAATACATTTTAGCCCTCTATTCGTCCCCAACAGCAAAAATCAGGGTTAACGGCCACCTGTTGGACGCTTTCTCTGTGTCGAATGGAACTAGACAGGGATGCCTTTTATCCCCCCTTATGTTTATACTCATGATGGAACCCATACTCAGCAAGATTAGATCCAATCAGGACATTAAAGGAGTAGAAATAACCAATAACCATTACAAAATCGCAGCTTATGCTGACGACATCCTCCTATTCCTCACAGACCCTATTACCAGACTTCCCAACTTATTAAAAGACTTCTCCCTCTTCAAAGAACTGTCCAATCTTCAAATAAACGTCACGAAATCCAAAGCCCTTAACATATCCCTGCCCGATCCCATTAGTGACTTTATGCAAGACCAACTTCCCATTTGGATGGGACACAAACGCCATAACCTACCTAGGAATTCAACTTTCATATAAAGTAACTGACCTCTATCCTATGAATTTTGCCCCCATACAGAATACAGAATGACCTCCAGGAATGGAACAGGGGCACTTTCTCCTGGTTTGGTAGGGCGGCGATTATAAAAATAAATATCCTCCCCAGGATTCTTTATTTACTACAAACAATCCCAATTAAACTGCCGCCAACATTCTTTTCTACTTACATAAGGCTATGCCTAAACTTTATCTGGGCCGACAAACAATCACGGGTAAGATGGTAAAAACTGGTAACCCCAAAATTAAAAGGAGGAATATGCCTCCCTGACATACAAAAATATTACTGGTCATGTCAATTAGCTAGAATCCTAGATTGGCACCTACATTCCAAGCCCAAAGCATGGATAGGCGTTGTGGAAGCTTTCTTCTCCCTGCCTATCCGTCACCTGCCTTGGATAAACCTACACAAAACACCACAGGAAAACAGATCACGCCCCCTAACAGGCCCCACAATACAGGTCTTTCACACAGTTTGTAAGAAACTGAACATTGCCTCTTCAGCTGGAAAAGCGGGAATCATCTCTAACCAAACTTCTACTAAAACAAGATAAACACGAGATTAGCAGAAGGAGCCCAAAGGGTGGCGCACTTGGTATTGAACTTCCCTTTTATAGTCCCGTCGTATGTGTTGTACGTCACCGTGTTCTTGGCGGTCGGAATTTGGTGTGACCGTGTGTATGCAAGACAAGCTTGAGCAGAATTCCGTTGGAAAAAACATCATAGCTTTTTCCGATGAGAATTCCGATCGTGTGTACGCGGCATTAGGAGCAGATCTCAAGGCCATTTGTACTGCAACATCAGGTGGCTGTTTTAAATGTCTTTTTCTTAACATGATTTTAAATGGAAACGTTCTTAATATGTTAAAATAAAGAAGTATAGTTTATGTAAACCCAATACCAAGTCAAATTCAAATACTTACATAATACTTACAGCTTCCCAAGCCAGCCAGCCAGCCAGCCACCCCCCCCCCCCAGCCAGCCAGCCAGCCAACCAAACAACCTCCAGCCACCCTCCCCCAGGGCTCGTTTGCTTGCCCATCTCCAGCCATTCCCCCTCCTCGGGAACTTGTAAAAATTCTCCCTCAGGTGCCCCAATTCATCTACACCAAACCACCCACGTTACGACTTCAGCTAGCACATAATGTCGTCAATCCCCCTAAGAAGCAACATATTTTTTTAGATCAAACTGGCTTTTTCAGCTGTGGTAGATGCGTGGTTTGCCGTACCTCGAAACATAGGATAAGAAAAACCACACAATTTACATCTCAGACCCAAGGCAAAACTTACGAAATCAAAAAATGTATCACTTGTGCGACCACCCATGTTACTTACCTTCTGGCTTGTCCGTGTGGCCTTCAGTACGTGGGTAGGACCACTCGTAAATTAGGCATCAGACTGAGGGAACACGTAAATAGAATTAAAAAGGGTTTCAAACAACATAGTCTATCCAACCATTTCAGACTTTTCCACAACCGTGACCCTAGAGGTCTGAGGTTTTGTGGTATAGATAGGGTAGAACCCCATTGGAGGGGCTCTAATCTTAAACAGGCGATATCCAGGAATGAAACCCAATGGATCCATAGATTAGGTACTCTCCATCCGCATGGCCTCAATATTGATCTAGATTTGAATTGTTTTTTGTCTAATTGGTAAACTATCAATTTTTATATTAATTTAGATCTCATTTTCACACATTTTTCCACATTTTTATTTATTTTTCTTATTTTTATTTTATTTTCATTTTTATTATTTTTATTTTTATTTATATTTTTTATTTTTAAATTTTTTATTTTTTTATTTTTATTTTATTTTATTTTATTTTATTTTATTTTTATTTTATTTTTATTTTATTTTTCTTTTAATTTTATTTTTCTTTTTATATTTATTTTTATTTTTATTTTCATTTTCTTTTCATAAATTTATTTTTATTTTTTATTTCATTTTATTTTATTTTCATTTATGTCAAGAGTGTGAGTATAGTCTTATGTAATAAAATTACATTAATTCAGGAAAGTACCATCATCCATCATGATTGAAGAAACAAGGGGTAATTTGGGTCTATGACGCAGGTGCTGAGTCTGTGTCTAGTGAGCCAGTAACCCACAGGGATTGGGGAAGAAGGTTGGACTATCTCGGTACTGATAGTAGATATGAGCAAAGACTAGAGTAAAATTGTTTAGAAAAAAACATAAATTTTTAATAGAAAAGACAATTACATAATAAACACTATATAATGTTCAATTCAATAAAAACAAACACAATAACCCCTCCTTTACAATCATCAAACTCGACAAAAGAGTGCAGGCCTTGGCCCGTAAGTTTGACGTCTGTTTGAGCGTGAGGAGGAGATGTCTCTCGACCGGTTTCGCAGCTTGAGCTGCTTCTTCAGGAGATAATTCTAGAATAGATATTGTTGTTCAATATATAATATATACACAGCATTTATACAAGGGTATTGCATCATAAGGAAAGAGAATGTGTCGGCTCACCAGTGCATATGGAGAAAGGTTCCCATCGAGCCCGATAATGCCTTACCCGGCGGATATGGGGGCGTTACTACATGGACTAGGCTATGACAATAAGGGAAGATGCATCACTATAATTGAATTCATTAGTAGAGTACCACCACCGCCTGTGGTAAGTTATGGAATGAATGTGCATAGAGTTCCCCGAGGATTGAAAATGGGGGGGGGGGGAAGGGTGAACGTGAAACAAAAGGAGGAAAGGAGGGGGAGGGAGGGGGGAACTGGGAGAAGGGGAGGGAAGGGGGGGAGAGGGGGGGGTGGTGGGTAGGAGGGAAGAGAGAAAAAGTTAAGAATGAGGAAAGAAAGGGGGGGGGAAGAAAAGGAAAAAAGGGGGGGGGGGAAGGGGGAGGTGTTATTGGGGGGGGGGAAAGGGGAAAGGTGTTTAGGAAAAAGGGCGGGGGGGAAAAAGGGGGGAGGGGGGGGGAGGGAGAGGGAGGGGGGAAAGGGGAAAAAAGAAAAAAGGGGGGGGGGGGGACGGGGGGGGGGGGGGGGGGGGGTGGGGGGGGGGAGGGAAAGGGAAGGGAGGGGGTGGTGGAGAAGAGGGGGGGGAGGGAGGGGGGGAGGAAAAAAGATGGGGAGGGGGAGGAAAAAAGGGGAAAAGAGCTAAGAAATTCAATGCCATAGATAATGATAGTTAGGGGTAGTTAAAATCACTTACATAGATTTTGTCAAGGCCAAACCAGGATGCGGAAGCATGGGGAGTCAGCTAATAATTATGGTGTTGGGTTCATTGGAAAAGATATAGCGGTTACTATCTGAACACAGAGAACCGTTTGTAAGATATACTGTCCAACGGCTAAGTCTAGGAGGGAAAAGGTAATAGTACCAATGAGTAAAGCTGATAAGCGGTTAAAAGGGATAAGTGATAGAGGCAGCCTTAAATTTTAAAGTACATACCGAACGGCTGAGAGTCCCACGTTTGGTTCCGCATCCGGGTAGTTCCATGTGCCTACTGACGGTGTAAAGACACCGTCATATAGGCGCCCCAATCAGTGACGTCGATACCAGCCACAGGTGTGGCGCGCATCGGCGTCATCAATCAGACCATCTACGTAGCCACCCGAAAAGGAAGGGGCACCGGCCAGGCCCGCGGTATGAGACACACACAGCCGTCAAGGCTGGAACTGCGTGGCTCGAGGTGATGACGTGGTAACCAATGCGCCGGGCCCGCGCATGCGCAATGGGTGGAGGAGTGCGCATGCGTCGGGAACCGTCCGGGGAGATGGTAACTAGGTAACCGAGACATCAACAACTGCGTAAGGACTGTCCAGACTTGGCTTGCGGACATCCAAAGGGTGCCGCTTGTCAGTGGGACAGTAGCACACGCTGTATTGTGTGTGACAAGGATGGAAGGGGAGACCGCGGGTCAGGTGGACCCCCGTTGGGCAACTACGCTCCAAGAGGCCCATATAGTATATAGGGCCATTAGGTAAGAGGGATTTGGTGGTCCCTCCAAGATGGGCACATATCCGCCGGGAAGGCCCTATAAATAGGGAATCGGACTCCCATGGTCAATCCCCAAGGTAATGCATCAGTGAGGTGACACAATCTGTACAGCAAAAAATATATACAAATAACATGAAAATTAAAAAAATGCACATACAGGCAATACATAGAATTATAATTACTACATAGATTAGTGGACTATTATGCAAGTCCATGGAAATCCTTTACAGATCACAGTAGGCAAAGCAAAGTCAAGTCATTGTGTCACAGAGGCATAGGAAATGACACAGAGATGCTCGACGACATGAATGTTATCATCTTATTGAAGATGTGGGGCGGGGCTGAATGTAACCCATTTTTACAGGAATGGCTTATAAGATATCGTCTCGTTCAAGCCTGGGGGTTGGGTAACATTGAGTTTTTCAATCCAAAGGGTCTCCCTTTGTAGAATGAGGCGATCCCAGTCACCCCCTCTAGGATTTGGGGGTATCACCTCTAGTACCCGAAAATCTACCACTGACGTGTCATAACGGTGGTAAAATCCGATGTGACGCCCAATTGTGGTCAGTTTGCCACTTCCAGAATAGTAGAGGTGATCCCCAATCCTTTGTCTAAATTCTCTGATGGTTTTACCCACATAAAACGAATTACATTTACACTTCATGAGGTAAATCACTCCTCTGGTGCCACAATCCGCATGGCAACGAGGAACAAAGATCTCCCCATTTGGTAATGTGAAGCGTTTTACTTCACTAACCCATGGGAAACGAGGACATTGGCCACATTTAAAGGTCCCATATGGTCTACTTTTGGGGGATTTTTCAGACACATAATGGCTACTGGTTAGGCAGTCACGGAGAGAACGAGCTCTCCGGAAAACCAGATCTGGTTTGGAGCGTACATGTTTATTTAAGGTCTGGTGGTCTGTCAGGAGGTGCCAGTTTTTGGTTAATATATCCCTCAGTGTGTGGTGATGGGCGGAATAACGGGTAATGAATCTGACTGGTTCCATAGTTGGCACAGGTTTAGGCCGTTTAATTAGAAGAGAACTTCTAGGTCTTTGATAGGCTTTGTTGAAGGCCTTTCTAAGATTCGAGGAAGAATATCCTCTCGCTAGTAGACGTTCGTGTAGTGCATCTGCCTGTATCTTGAAATCTTCCTCACGAGCACAGTTCCTGCGTAGACGCAGGTACTGTGCAAATGGTATACTTCGCACTAATGATTTTGGGTGAGCACTGGTAGCGAATAAAAGGGTGTTACCCGCAGTGGGTTTCCGATAGAGATTGGTCCCTAGATTTCCGTCTGGTTGTTTGATGATGGACAGATCCAAAAATGGGATCTGACCATCATCAACATTGAAGGTGAAGGATAGATTAAAAGTGTTGTGGCCAAGTAAGTCAATAAATTCTGTAAGTTTCTCTTTAGTGCCTGTCCAAACAAGGAACAGGTCATCAATATATCGGTACCATAAAAGCACTTCTAATAGGTATTCCGCATATCTCTCGTCTGATTGTACCGATCGTTCCCAACCTCCTAGATATAAGTTGGCATAGGTAGGGGCACATGAAGTCCCCATCGCGACTCCTTGAGTCTGCAAAAATAATTGTTCATCAAAAGTGAAGTCATTTTTTGTTAAAATAAACTTCAAAAGGGTCAATATGAATTCATTGAGGGGCCAGGTTTTGGTATCCTGATCAAAAAGAAAAGATCCAGCCGTCAGGACCCCCTGCTCGTGGGGAATGCTCGAATATAGAGCTTCGACGTCAATCGCCACGAGCAAGGAGTCCGGAGGGATCTGGATCCCCTCAATCTGTTGCAATAGATCAGTGGTATCTTGGATGTAGGAGGGAAGGCTGCGAACGTGGGGCATCAGAAATGCATCCACGAACTTGCTAGCATTGTCTGTAAGGGAGCCAATTCCTGACACAATTGGTCTCCCAGGGGGGATACGAACATTTTTGTGGGTTTTGGGAAGTGAATAAAAGGTTGGGATACGGGGAAATTTAGGGACCAGGAACTCGAAAGTGTCCTTGTCGATGAGGCCCAAATGGCCTCACCGCAAAGGACAGTCAGTTCCTGGGTAAACGAGGAGGCCAGAGATGCAGTGATAGGTTGCGGTTGCCAAGAATTTTTTGGCACATCGTCTGGTATTGTAAATGCGTCATTACCACAATGTTGCCCCCCTTGTCTGACTGTTTGATGACGATATCTGAGCGACACTGTAAGTTCTTAAGGGCCTGCAACTGTCCTGGATCTAAATTGGGGGATATTTTGTGCCATTGTTGTAGTTTGAGGTCTCTTATGGTGGCCTGTACAAAGGACCAGATTGCAGGACAGGTCATTAAGTCCGGAAAACGACGTGAACGTAACCGAAAGGATTTGCCCTTAGGTTCGGATTTGCGTGAAGTGATGTGAGGTGTGGCTATATGTGCCGGGGTTTGTGTGGGTTGGAGGTCCTCAACGGCTCCTTCATCATAGAGGAGCATTAAGTCCCTTAGTGCCCGGAATTCTTGTATCGTAAAATTTATTTTAATTTTATTTTTATTTTTATTTTTATTTCTACCACACTTATTCACATTTTATTTTAAGTTTATTATTTTTATTGGTCTTTATTTACCATTTCCTTATCAATTGTCTTTTATTAATGGTATCTGAAATTACTGTTTATATACAAAAATATTTTATTCTGTTATACTTTGTATTTTGCTTATCATGTTCCGTCATGTTGTTCATTTGCTAATAAAGTTTTCAATGAGCAACTGACTAGAGGAAATGTTGTAATCCGGAAGCAAAGTTTAATTCAGTCCATCTCTGATTGGCTGTTTAACTGGGAGGCGTCAGCCGCCCAGGGTATTTAAGCTCTCTAATTCTGTCCGGAAGTGATGTCCTTGATGACGCCCTGGAGGAGGGGCGAAACGCGCCGACGCAATTTCCGGTCAGTAAGCCAGTGACGCTGCTTCCTGTTCTGTTTTGGAGCGCACGCCAAGCGCGCACCCGGAACTCGCTGATCCCTGTCTGCTCAATAGTGAGTTACTATTGTACAGTGTTCCACAGGTCTATCTCGGCGATACTACACATGTTGTTTTATTTCTTTCCTTTCCACGGCTTTGACATTTATCTGGAGTCCCTGCTGATCCACCCCGAGTTTCAATAGGATCTTTTACATTATCCACTTCACCGTCCTGAAAATACTTTTTAAGACCCTAGGACTGCAAAGCCGTGGGTCATTTCGTTTTGGTGAGTGGGGTTTCAAAAGGGGACCATCGTCCAAATGACCACCTGCAATTTATGACTTCAATCATTTTAATAGTCTAATTAGTTCTGTCCATCACCCATGATTTAATTTTTGATCAATACAATAAGTCACCTTTGACACTATTCTATTTCTGTAGCCATTGTTGCACAATTTGATTGTTATATCAATATATATGTTTCTATTTGTTTCACATACACTCACAGTGGTGAGTCACATTTGCTAATTTAGTCTCTAATTTTGTTTTTTGTGTATGGTTTACCTATACTCACAGTGGTGAGTCACATTTGCTAGCGCAGCCTTCAATTTCCTATATTCCAGTCCCCCTCCAGCCCCACACTTACCCCATCCAGGTCACAGCTTCCCCCCTGCATCTCATACTGGGTCCCAGTGGTCGCTTCTCCACCCAGCCAATCAGGACGAAGGACTCCCGGCCAATCAGGTCTTAGGACTCCTGGCCAATAGGATCTCAGGATCCACTTCCCGACTGGCCGGTAGTAGAAACAGGAAGACATTAGCAAATATTAGGGATGTGTCAGAAACCATGAAATCAGACTGAGACAGAAGTACAGTTAAATAACTCTTGTTTAATAATAAAAGTAAAAAGAACCAATGTAGTCAAAAGATAGCGAAAGTTCAGTATAGTGCTCTGTGCCCGAGCCCCCCCCCCCTTTTTGAAGCCAATTAGAGCCTAAGGCTCTAATCATGTGCTAACAAAAAAAACATTGAAATCCATGCGTCAGGCCTGTAGATTAGGAGCCGGGCGCATGGATTAGGGGGGCGGCGCCACTGGAGAGATCTATAGTCACCATTCTCCTGGAAATTTCTAGCATAGCCCTGCTGATGTACATAATATACTTTATCCACTACTAGAAAATATCTTTGCCACAGAGGCCTCATATAAATGGGGCTACCTATTCCTCATCATTTTTCCTCCCTCCATACCCTATCAACTGACATTTTCGCTGAGATCCATGACACAACTATCAGTCCCTTCCCTCATGCCAGGGTACTAGGTATAATCTTGGACTATGAACTCTCCTTTTTGGCCCTACATTGAATCAATGTGCAAACCTTATCACCTCAACTTTTGTAACATCTCAAATTCTCTGAGGATTGCTGTGATCTATTGACCTCGTGGGTGGACTGGTCGCAAGCTTCTTTGATGACTTCCTTGTCTTGCTACCCTGCTTTCTGTCCTCTAAAACTATAATGATCATCCTTGGTGACTTTACTATACCTGTTAATGTTAACACTCCAACTACCTCTAAACTTCTCAGCCTAAACTTTTATTTTTTCCTAATATTCTGACTCCAGTTGTAGTAATAGTGACTTGTCCCTTTCTGAGACCTTTATGGCTGGGTTCTATGATAAGCAGATATAATCACCGCAGACAGTCTTTATC
Organism: Lithobates sylvaticus; assembly: GCA_028564925.1. Lineage (NCBI taxonomy): Eukaryota > Metazoa > Chordata > Amphibia > Anura > Ranidae > Lithobates > Lithobates sylvaticus. The sequence goes on from CM053036.1 coordinate 178,196,280, forward strand.
AGATAGCTGAACTCACCAAACACGTATTTTCCATCCACGCAATCTTTATTAACTACAGCAGTTACAGCAGACAACAGGATGCAGTAGACGATTGAAAGACAGTATTTGCAGGTCAAAACATGGTAATGTATTCCTAGATGCGAGCAGATTGCATAAGGCCTATACAGAAGTGGCCATCTTCTTCCTCACGAGACAGAGTGAAGGAGCAAGAAAAGGAAGTACATTTCAGAATGGGAGGGGCAGAGAGAATAGAAGAGAAAGACAGAAAGGCAGGTGCAACAACCCTGAAATAACTACAAGATGGCAGTATATTAACTATACATTGCATTACATTTTACACAACACTGACACAACACTGATGACAACTCACTTGAAAAGTATTCTCCTAATTTTGCACTCCTTGCAACCTCTCCAATAATTATTTTCATCTCTCTGCTCACTACCTTACCTTAATATCTCACCCCTGCCCTGCCTTGATCTGGCCTATTCTGTCTACATCATTTCACTTTCATCCTTCCTGGACACTTTGCTCCTCCCACCACACACAGAATCAGGCCCTAACTGCTACAATAATGGCAAACAGACAATACCAGAAGTCTCAAAAAACATAGATACACTCTTGAGAGTCTGTGGTGTAAAACTAAGTCCCAGCAAGACTTCACCCTATATAAATCTACCCTCCAAAAATACAATTCTTGCCTCCACACTGCCAGACAGATCTATTTTATCACTCATTAACTCCCTCTCTTTCAGTCCCCATTAAAACTTTCCCACCAATCCATACACTTTCCAATCACTTCAAAAATAAGAGGCAATTTTTTATGAGATCTCCACTGTGCAGCTATCTCACCCACCTAACATGCCACATCCACCTCCACAGTCATTCCCTCTTTTATTGCTGTTATTATAGGGACAGTTGTTAAACTCTCCAATGCCCACCTAACTACCTGCCTCCTGGACACTGTTCCCTCACGACTACTTTGGTCACCCTCTTGTTCTATCCTACACTCTCTAACTGGAATCTTCAATCTCTCTCTCTGTGCTGGCATTTTCTTAAACCTTCTAAAACATGCACTTGTACTGTATCCTGTGCAGCTAGATCTCACTGCAGACCGTTCCTGTGGTTCTCTTTCTAATATACTACAGGCAGGCGGTTGATTCAGTTAGCTGCAGTATATTCAGTACTGTATCCTATGCAGCTAGATCTCACAGCAGACCGTTCCTGTTGTTCTGTTCCTAATATACTACAGGCAGGCAGTTCATTCAGTTAGCTGTAGTATATTGAGTACTGTATCCTGTGCAGCTAGATCTCACTGCAGACTGTTCCTGTTGTTCTCTTCCTAATATACTACAGGCAGGCAGTTGATTCAGTTAGCTGCAGTATATTCAGTACTGTATCCTGTGCAGCTAGATCTTGCTGCAGACCGTTCCTGTTGTTCTGTTCCTAATATACTACAGGCAGGCAGTTCATTCAGTTAGCTGCAGTATATTGAGTACTGTATACTGTGCAGCTAGGTCTCGCTGCAGACCGTTCCTGTTGTTCTGTTTCTAATATACTACAGGCAGGCAGTTCATTCAGTTAATTGCAATATATTTAGTATACTGTATCCAGTTTAAATAGATCTCACTGCAAACCGTTCCTGTTGTTCTGTTCCTAATATACTACAGGCAGGCAGTTCATTCAGTTAGCTGCAGTATATATTGAGTACTCTATGCTGTGCAGCAAGATCTCACTGCAGACCTTTCCTGTGGTTCTCTTCCTAATATACTACAGGCAGGCGGTTGATTCAGTTAGCTGCAGTATATTCAGTACTGTACCCTGTGCAGCTAGATCTCACTGCAGACAGTTCCTGTTGTTCTCTTCCTAATATACTACAGGCAGTTCATTCGGTTAGCTGCAGTATATTCAGTATATATTTATATATACACATCCCAGCTTTGTGCAGCTACATCTCACTGCAGGCCATTCCTGGAGTACCTATTCAAATACATTACAAATACATCAAATACAGTATGTCTGGAAGGCCAACAAGTAGAGGCAGATGCTCACAGGCCACTAAAAGAGGGCAAGCAGGCTCTGTGTCTACAGCCAACATTTCTGGTTGTGGACACGGTGCATCCTCAGCATGTGACCGTGGGGCACACTTGTCCTTTTTTCCAGCAGCTGGCCATGTTGAGCCACAACATGCAGAAGAGTTGGTAGAGTGGATGACCAAGCAGTCCTCATCCTCCTCATACTTTGGCTGCCAATGCAGCTGCCAAAGCGGCCTCTTCCATCGGCTCAATGTCATCAGTCACTCCTTCCCTAGCCCCATCATCATGCCCTGAGGAGTCCCCCGAACTGTTTGACCACAGTGTTGGGTACATGCTGCAGGAGGATCCACAGCGTTTTGAAGGCTCTGATGATGGTACCCAAATTGAGGAAGGCAGTAACGTGAGCCCAGAGAGAGGGGGTGCCCAAGAAGGACAACAAACTGGCAGTCATGTTCCCCCAGCTGCGGCATACTGCCAGGTTTGCTCCAGTGATGAGGAGGGAGGGGATGATGAGGTCACTGACTCTACGTGGGTGCCTGATAGGAGAGAGGAGGATGCCCTCCAGGGGCCAGCTTAAGGACAGCCAACCGACTGCATCACACTGCAGAGCTCCGCGTGTGCAGGGCACTGCTGACTCTGCACGTTTTTCCAAAAGTTCTTTGGTGTGGTCTTTTTTTAAGATGTGTCCAGCCGATCGCACCATTGCTGTTTGCAACATACAGTGGTGTGAAAAAGTGTTTGCCCCCTTCCTCATTTCCTGTTCCTTTGCATGTTTGTCACACTTAAGTGTTTCGGAACATCAAACCAATTTAAACAATAGTCAAGGACAACACAAGTAAACACAAAATGCAATTTGTAAATGAAGGTGTTTATTATTAAAGGTGAAAAAAATCCAAACCATCATGGCCCTGTGTGAAAAAGTGATTGCCCCCCTTGTTAAAACATACTATAACTGTGGTTGTCCACACCTGAGTTCAATTTCTCTAGCCACACCCAGGCCTGATTATTGCCACACCTGTTCACAATCAAGGCATCACTTAAATAGGAGCTGCTTGACACAGTAAGGTCCACCAGAAGATCCTTAAAAGCTACACATCATGCCGAGACCCAAAGAAATTCAGGAACAATTGAGAAAGAAAGTAATTGAGATCTATCAGTCTGGAAAGGGTTATAAAGCCATTTCCAAAGCTTTGGGAATCCAGCGAACCACAGTGAGAGCCATTATCCACAAATGGCGAAGACATGGAACAGTGGTGAACCTTCCCAGGAGTGGTCGGCCGCCCAAAATTACCCCAAGAGCGCAGCGACGACTCATCCAAGAGGTCACAAAAGACCCCACAACAACGTCCAAGGAACTGCAGGCCTCACTTGCCTCAGTTAAGGTCAGCATTTATGCCTCCACCATCAGGAAAAGACTGGGCAAAAATGGCCTGCATGGCAGAGTTCCAAGGAGAAAACCACTGCTGAGCAAAAAGAACATCAAAGCTCGTCTCAATTTCTCCACAACACATCTTGATGATCCCCAAGACTTTTGGGACAACATTCTATGGACCGATGAGACAAAAGTGGAACTCTTTGGAAGGTGTGTGTCCAAGTATATCTGGCGTAGAAGGAACACTGCATTTCAGAAAAAGAACATTATACCAACAGTAAAATATGGTGGTGGTAGTGTGATGGTCTGGGGCTGTTTGGCTGCTTCAGGACCTGGAAGACTTGCCGTGAAAAAAGGAACTATGAATTCTGCTGTCTACCAAGAGATCCTGAAGGAGAATGTCCGACCATCTGTTCGTGTACTCAAGCTGAAACGAACTTGGGTTCTGCAGCAGGACAATGATCCTAAACACACCAGCAAGTCCACCACCGAATGGCTGAAGAAAAACAAAATGAAGACTTTGGAGTGGCCTAGCCAAAGTCCTGACCTGAATCCTATTGAGATGTTGTGGTATGACCTTAAAAAGGCCGTTCATGCTCGAAAACCCTCTAATGTAACTGAATTAGGACAATTCTGCAAAGATGAGTGGGCCAAAATTCCTCCAGGACGCTGTAAAAGCCTCATTGCACGTTATCGCAAACGCTTGGTTGCAGTTGTTGCTGCTAAGGGTGGCCCAACCAGTTATTAGGTTTAGGGGGCAATCACTTTTTCACACAGGGCCATGATGGTTTGGATTTTTTTTCACCTTTAATAATAAACACCTTCATTTACAAATTGCATTTTGTGTTTACTTGTGTTGTCCTTGACTATTGTTTAAATTGGTTTGATGTTCCGAAACACTTAAGTGTGACAAACATGCAAAGGAACAGGAAATGAGGAAGGGGGCAAACACTTTTTCACACCACTGTATGTCTGAAGCGTATCAAGCGTGGCCAAAACAGCAGCCGCTTGGGCACCACATGCTTGACCAGACATATGTCGAACTCCCATGCAGTCCGTTGGCAAGCGTACTTAAAAAACCCACACAAAAGAACAAGGCATGCCTCTCCTTGCGCCTCATCAGCTGGGATCTCCAACCCCACTATACCTTCAGTTCTCTCAGAAACCTGCACTGAGAGGAATGAAGGTGTAGAATTAGGTGTGCCAAGTACTTGCGGGCAATCTGCTATCGCTACACCAACGTCCGATTGTAGCAGGCAAATTTCCCTACCCCAGTTGCTAAACTGGTGAAAGAAATTCAGTCCCAGCCATTCACATGCTCAGCGGCTGAATGCTAGCTTGGCTAAATTGCTAGCACTCCAACAGCTGCCTTTTCAGCTGGGAGACTCTGCCCCCTTCCGTGAAAATGTGCGGTACCTCAGTGGCAGGTTCCCAAGCGCCACTTTTCCAGCTCTCTACCGGCATATGGAAGGCAATGTCTTGGCCTCGCTGGACAGAGTTGTCAGCAGTAAGGTGCAAATTACCGCTGACTCATGGTCCAGCAGGCATGGACAGGGATGTTACCTATCTTTCACGGTGCACTGGGTGACCCTGCTGGTAGCTGGGAAGGATGCAGGACAGGGTGCAGTATTGTAGTGCTGAGCGATTCTGCAGCTGTCTTTTGTTAGTGTAGGGAGAGGTTGCTGTGTGTAGCAGGGACAGACTGTAATCACTAGCTATGAGGTCCACAAAAGTCCTTTTAAGGACTGGTATAGGTGTGCATTACATAGGGGTGTAATACACGTATAAAATATTTTCAAATCTAGAAAGCATATTATAGTGCATTTCTATTGTGCAGCATTGTGACTGCTGAGCGGTTCTGCAGCGATACTACAAAGAGTGACAAACGCAATTAGAAAAAAGTATTATAACTGGTGTGATAGACCAGTGGCCCCCCAAAATGACAGATTGAAGCGGGGTGTTATATACCTTCTTCCACATATACTGCACTTCTCTAGAGACTTTTGTCACAGGTTCATTTAAAAAATGACAGGCAGCGAAAGAGGCAGGCCCTTCCACAGGGGTGGTAGGGGTAGGGCAGGATCACCAGGCTTGAGCCAAAGTGGGAATTTGCAGAAGGTGCGTTCGATTAGGTGAAAGGACGCACCAGACTTGGTTGAGTGGCTCACTCAGCCTTACTCTTCTGCACCCTCCTCATCCTGTCTATCTGCACCCTCTTCACTCTCTGCTGTGTGCACCCCCAACGACACTACCACCAACACCACCACCACCATATACCCTCCGTTTGAGTCACATGAAATTATTTTCCGATCCATCACAAGACATTTCCGATGCACAGGCATTCTTGGCATTGGATCAGGAAGAGGAGGTAGCAACAACCGCCACTCAGCAGTCTGACGACAGTACCCGCTGTTGCTGCCTACTCCGAGATCTATAATTATTGTGGTGGGGAAGGTGACGTCGATGATGATGTGTCTAGGGACGTCACATGGGTACCCACAAGGGAGGAAGAGGAGGGGAGTTCAGAGGGAGAGATGGACCAGCAGAAAGGGAGGAGAAGCAGGCGGAACTTACATTGCACAGGAGGGACAAACCAGACTGCTAATGTATCAGGATTGAGCCATCAACCATGTACGGTCACATCTGGCGCTCCCAGGACGCCGGCACATGGCTCCACAGTGTGGGCTTTTTTTAATGTGTCCGCTGCTGACATTAGTGTTGCCATCTACAGCCTTTGCAGTCAACGCATAAGTCACGGTAAGCCCAACACTCGCCTAGGGACGACCACCTTAAGAAGGCACATAAACTCCCATCACCGAGCCCAGTGGGAGCAACGCCGTCAGAACCCACAAAGCCACACTCCAGGATCTCACCATCCAGCCTCTTCTACTTCTCCTCACAATTGTCCTCCACTCCACCTTTCATCATGCTGTCCTCACGTTTTTCTGGAAAAAGGCAGGCTTCTGTGAGCCAAATGTTCAAGTGTAAAAAAATGATGACGCCGGATAACACTCTTGCCCAATGGTGGACCGATAGCTTGTCAGAACTGATAGCCCGCCAACTACTGCCCTATAAACTGGTGGACTCGGAGGCCTTTCGAAAATTTGTGGCCATTGGAACACCACAATGGAAGGTCCCAGGAAGAAAATATTTATCTCTGGCACACAGTGTCGGTGCCAAGATACATCTGACCACAAACACGTGGTCTAGCAAACATGGGCAGGGAAGGTATATAACTTTTACTGCCCACTGGGTGAACCTTCTGACAGCTGTCAAGCATCTAACCCGTGGCACCCGTGTAGATTTGGTTTTACCGCCACGGATTGCATGCAGGCCTGCCTCTTCTTCTCCTCCTCCTACTAAATCCTCCCTCTCCTCTTCAGCTGACTCCTCCTTTTCCGCTGCTACCGTCTCTTCCACTGTGCCGCCCAAGATCCCCAGAACCTATTCAACATGCCAGGTGAGATGTTGCCATGCTGTGCTGCGTCTGTTGTGCCTGGAAGCCATTAGCCACACTGGCCCTGCACTCCTTTCAGCTTTGTGTTCACAGGAAGATAAGTGGCTAACACCGCTCAATTTGACAGTTGGTAAAGTGGTGTGCGGCAACGGTGCCAATCTGCTGAGCGCGTTGAAACAGGGCAAAAAAACACACGTGCCATGCTTGGCACACATCTTAAACTTGGTCGTGCAGCGATTCATTGTCAAATACCCTGGGGTCCAGGACGTCTTGCGACAGGCAAGGAAAATCTTGGCCCATTTCAGAAGATCTTACACGGCCATGACTCGCCTTGCTGACATTCAGCGGCCACACAAACTGCCGGTCAGACGTCTTAATTGTGACTGCCCCGACGCGATGGACCTCAACCTTGTATATGCTTGATAGGCTGCTCCAGCAGAAACGTGCAGTTAACGACTACCTGTACGAACTCTGCGGCAGAACAGGTTCTGGGGAGCTTGGTTTTTTTTCACTGCGCCAGTGGCTGCTCATGCGTGACGCATGCAGACTTCTGCGGCCATTTGATGAGATCACCAAACTGGTCAGTCGCAGCCATGGCGCCAATAGTGACATTGTACCTTACGCCTTCTTTATGGAGCGTGCATTACGTCGTGTCATTGATCAAGCCGTGGAGGAGCAGGAGCAGGAAGATGAGGAAGTCGCAATGCTGGATGAATTCCCAGGGGGGGCTACTCTGAGACAAGTCAACAACAGGAGTCTGAAGAGGAGTCAGAGGAGGATGGTGCTGGGGCGGATGAGGAGGAGCAAGAAGAGCATGCTTTAAACCTTTCTGGGATCCCTGTTGTTGTCTGTGGATGGGGGGAGGAGGACGACGACATTATCCTGGATGATGAGCAGGAGCCAGGCCACCACGCCGCTTCCAGTTTAGTGAAAATGGGGGCCTTCACGCTCCAGTGTTTTAAGAGGGACCCCCGTATAAGAAGCATAAAGGGCAAGGACCAGTACTGGGTGGCAACGTACTTAGACCCCCGGTACAAACAAAAAATGCCGGAAATGTTACCACCATCACAGAGGGCTGTCAGAATGGAGCACTTCCAGGCCTTGCTTAGAGAAATGCTGCATTCTGCTTTTGCATGCACTGGCAGAGGAATTTCCACTCCCAGAGAAAGAGTTGCGAGTACCAATCCAACAGCGTCTGCAAGAAGAGGGTGGTTTGAAGATGTGTTGGTCACTTCTGATATGAGATCATTCTTTCAGCTGACCCATCTACAGGTGTCATCCGGATCCAGCATCAGGGAACGCTTAGACCGACAGGTGTCCGACTACATCGGGTTAACTGCCGATGTGGACGCTCTAAGAAGTGATGAACCCCTGGACTACTGGGTGGGCAGGTTTGACCTCTGGCCAGAGCTTGCACAATTTGCAATGGAACTGTTGGCTTGCCCTTCGCCCAGTGTCCTGTCCGAAAGGACATTCAGTACAGCAGGGAGTATCGTGACCGATAAGCGCACTCGCCTAGCTCACGACAGCGTTGACTACCTCACATTTATAAAAATGAATGAGGCATGGATCTCGGAGGAATTCAACACATGTGACCAGTAGACCATGTATATGCATAACTGTATAAACAATTTATATAATGTAGCACACAGACCTTTTTTCTACCTTTGGCTCACTTGTAGAAAAAAAGCACACCGTACTATATGCTCGTACCCTCCTGTTGAGTGGTGTCATATTTTTGGGTCCCGCAGCGAGTTGCTTCCTTTCACTGGTTCTCCCATCTAGAGTTTAGAGGCAAGTCTTTATCTTTCCCAAAGAAGGCCAATGTCCGCACCACGCTTCAACTCTAACATGAGTTTATTTTCCTTTTATGCTTCAGTAACCGGAGAGAGTTGAAAAGAGAAAGCAGATAGAACTGATTCAGGCACACTCTTGGCTTCATCGCCACTCGGTCCCGAGTGGGTACAGCTAACCCGGATAGTCACCTAATGGCACTAGCAGCCGGCATGAAACTTGAGCAGTGACAAAGTCAAGGAGATCCCTCCTTAGGTAGCAGTCTAGCAGCACTCCGCAAAGGCAGTCTGCGGAGCAAGGAATCCTTCCCTCCTACAGGTCACCAGGCCTCTCCCGAGACAGCAATCTTTATCACTCGCCTCCTGTTATGGGACCGATCCTCCCCTGGCTTCCTGGGTTTCCTTTCTGGCTTTGTAGACCCAGTTAAAGGTACTGGGCCGACCTGGAACTCCATAGCCTCAGGCTGAAGGTGCCCGAGACCACACAGTCAATGCTCGTATCCCCCCTCAAGGGGATACACTCCTCCAGGTACAGGTCCCCGGGTATTCGCACCCAGAACAATGGCGTCTGCCCCTTTTGTACCCTCTTCCGGCATGCACAGCGGGTAGACCACGCCCACTGCATGGCTGCCGAGAGAGGACACCCAATAGCCACTCCATCATCTGTGGTTCAACCCCAGGTACAAGTGTCAGCACCACCTTTACACCTAAGGAGAACTGCACGCCAGGTGAAATAGCAGCAAGGCAGAGTCCAAACAATTAGACGACCTAAGCCAACTATTGCTCAGGTCACCCCTAAATTTGGGATACCAGCTACAATAACTTACCAAAAAAAAAAAAATGATGGCAACTTTTCCAATAGCAGGATCATCTCCTGCATCCCCTTCGTAGCCTGGCCTTGCCTCTCCTCCATGGCATTCATGCGCTCCTGAATTGACGAAATTTCACAGATAAAAAAAGAATGCTTGTCGTTGTCGATCGCAGATTCACTTAATACTTCTGGTATGTCAGTGTCCATGTTGTGGGACTATGTGTCCACAGCTAGTAAGTATTTTGTGGCTGTAAATATGACCTGGAGGTTTTTAATGTTCGCCTGTCATTAAAATGAATGGGACCCGCCGCAAACCTGAGGTTCATTTATGCGCGTTCGCGAACCGTCCCGTTAGATGTTTGTCCATCACTATTCGGCTCATCCCTAATCAAGATCTGAAAATATTAATTAATTGGGTTAAGAAACACTTCTCTGTTCTTTGTATTTAAAGATTTGGGTAAACAAATAAAAAAATTATTTCAAAGATATATTAGAAGTGATAGGAATGAGATTAGCATCAAAAGGGTTAATTAACTGAGTACACCTACTAATTTCCTAACAAGACACATCCAATGAGATGAAATTAACAAATTGTATTGAGCGTGTGCTATTATCAATGAGAAAACCGCAGTTACCCTAGCGCCAGTTGCAGTTTACATATGCGGGTATTTATTATCGTTATTTGTGCTTCAATGTGCGCCAGTTCGCACGTTCAATTAATGGACTTTTCCAACCCATCAATTAATGTATGAACTGGTGCTATGCCTTCTTAGTAAATCACCCCCATAGTATAGTATATCTGGAGTAATATCTATAAAGTGAGAAAATACCTCGTCTTTCCTGGAGCCAATTTTTCCATTGGCCCGCAAAGATCTGAATGAATTAAATCCAGGGGTTTCTTAACTCTGCTGTTACTTTGCTTTGGAAAGGCTTTTGTTGTAATTTTTCCTTTTATACAGCTGGTGAATTTCATTATTTGATCACATGGCCTCATTTTTATTCCACTTTTATAATCATTCTCCGTTTATTTTTTTATTATGTCAGGACTTCTTTGCCCAAGTCATCTGTGCCATGTGTGAATGCAGTTTGAATGTTTTTTCTCCTTGGCAGTATTAACCACCTCATTGCAGTCCAGCTAATACAGTTCATCTGTAATTTTAGCATTTGCAAGTAAGATATTACCTTTTGGGATGGCGCAACTGTCATCTTGGAAGGTCAATACATCGCCTTGTTTTGTGAGCTTCTTCAATGAGAAAAGATTAGGTTCAAGAGCAGGGACATAGAGGCCATTTTTCACAGATATCTTTTTGGTGACACTGGAAAATAGGACAGTAAAGAAAACAGTATTGTTGCGGGTTACTGTTTTTATTCCTATTTCTCATCTTTAAAGCAGACTCTGCGACAAAATCACCACCACTATTAATGCTTTCTGTTGTACGCTTATATTCATCCACAAGCTTGCCCTTAACTACTTCCGGACCACCCGCCATCAATGTACGTTGGTACTTTGTAGAATACCGGTTTTATAGCAGCAGATAGCTGCCATAACCCCGGTATATTCTTAAATGACGGATGGTCCTCAAGACGCCGCAAGATCACTGTTATCGGGGCAGGAGAGGGCCCCCCTCCCACCGTGATTTGGTCATCTCCGCTGCTTACTGGAGCCGTCGGTAGCGGCGGAGCCAATCGGGTCCTCTCCCCTCTGAGACATGGTAGCCGGCTACATAACATTGGATGATGGAAGCGACGTCAAACGTCACTTCCGACCAATGGTCTTGAAGGGAAAGTGATTTATGTATTTATTTATTTTATTGCATTTATTTGTAAATGTGAGATCTGAGGTCTTTTTGACCCCAGATCTCACATTTAAGAGGTCCTGTCATGCTTTTTTCTATTACAAGGGGTGTTTACATTCCTTGTAATAGGAATAAAAGTGACCCATTTTTTTTTTTAAAGGACAGTGTAAAAAGAAAAAAGAAAAAGTTAAACAAATAATAATAAAAAAAAATTAAAACGCCCCCTCCCCCAGAGCTCACGCGCAGAAGCAAACACATGCGTAAGTCGCGCCCACATATGAAAACAGTGTTCAAACCACACAGAAAGTTTATCGCCATTCCACGCAATTTTGAAGCATGACATGTTGGGTATCAATTTACTCGTGTAACATTATCTTTCACAATTTAAACAAAGTGGTCTACTGTTGTCTTATTTTTTTATTCAAAAAATTTTATTTTTACCCCAAAAAATTTCCCTCGTAAGATCGATGCGCAAATATGGTGTGACATAAAGTATTGCAATGACCGCAATTTTATTATCTATGGTATCTGAAAAAATATATTTAATGTTTGGGGCTTTAAGTAAATTTCTAACCAAAAAAAAAATGATTCTCTAACTTGTAAACACCAAGTTTGAAAAATAGGCTTGGTCCTTATTCCTTAAGATGCTTAACATATTCCAATGTCTGTTCATCATCTGGACATGCATCAAGTATTGTGACAAGCGTTTCATAACTTTCTGGTAAGCACTATTGTGCTCCGACATGAAAATCTTTTATTTCTTCTCCTATACCTCTCAAGCGTTCAATCATTTCTATGGTGTGCCTTATGTAATCCGTCAGAGTCTGGCCTTTTATCAGTTTGTATTAGTATAGCTTTCTAATCAAACACAATTTATTGCTGAGATTAGCTCTTTCATGCACCTTTTGTAATCCTTCCCACATTTATTTAGCAGTTTCACACTTACATATATGTATGGTTTGATCATCTTCTATGCTAAGAGAGATTGTGCTCTTAGTTTTTTGATCTTTCTCTATCCACTCATCTGAAAGATGTTCTGGTCTGACTTCTATGTGCCTTCTATTATTAGCAACATTTTCATCTTGAATTTCCAAGACTGGTAGTTCTGGTTTGTCAGATTTGCGAATGAAAGCTTTGTTGCAGCTGTTACTGTCCATTTTCTGTTATTCTTTTGCAGTATTATTTCTGTTGTGTATTTTGCTCTTATCTGCTGTAGCTGGCTATAACTTGGCTATGACTGGGTTTTCAGCTTTTCTCTGGGCTATGCCTGGGTGGGTGTCTGGCCCCATAACCTGTTAGAAATTCTGTATATATCCCTACAGAACAGCCAGTGCACAGTCCACATGGGCTTTGTTGCTTAACTGCAGACAGGAAACAGGTAATTTATTATAAGAGAAGAAGACATAGAGTATAGTCGTAGATGCAGCTAAAAACTTCCATTTCCATCTATTGCACAAAATACATAAACTATGTATTCCAACAATAATAACTGGTGGTGGTGTTATACAAAGGGTGGAAAAGTGGAGTGAACATGAGCTTATGTGTATAATTAAATACCATTGAAAAATTCACACAAAGAGACTTTGCAAATTGCAAATGACAATGAATTTGTATAATATTTATGTGCATGTGATATATTTATTGTAGTGTTAAGGAGTTATTAGTGCCACACTATTGTTTGGTTTTATTCTACTTGCTTAGTATGATGTTTATTATTCCACTGTAAGTTGATTGTATGTTTTTTTCCTATACTCTAGAAGTATAACAGTGCTATATAAATAAAAAAACAATAATAGAGGCAGCAATGTAATTTTTTAAGTTTAAAATCATGTTCAACAGATATTTATTGGAGAACCAGATAATAGACATGGTTTCCATTTTAGTGTTCATCCCATATCCATAACTCACACATTATATAGTGCAATGAGAAACCAGACAGCTTTACTCAATAAATATTAATCTTTACCAGTACCAAGCCTGCTCAGTGTGTGTATATATATTTAACACCTAATGTATGTATTTTTTATTGCAGTCAGCGTTGTTGGATCTGGATGACTTGTGTCCTCTGCACAGCAAGTACCTTGCTTAGAAACCACAGATTGTATAGAATTCATTATTTTCTAATGCAGTCCAGACAAGAAGAGTGAAAAAAGTTGTAGACCACCCCATGAAGAAAATTGGACTGCTGTACTAGAGAAAAGCCGTAGACTGAAAATCTGGGCTTCAACGGTGCAAAACCATCCTTCAACTGTGTTTTTTCACCTGGAAGTCTGTAGGCAGGTTTAGAGGGAATAAATGCAGGACAACCACAGGAATGTGCAAATGAGATACTGCTGAAGAACAAAATCTCAAACTGAAGTTAATATGTAACCTAATTATTGTGATTTCTGCTGAGATGAGCTTGAGTGCTCTTTTATCATAAATGATATGTTTCAACTTTTACAGTTAGTCATTGTTATTTGTAGCCTTTCAGTAAGCAGTGGTCACAGAAGCGGATGTATTCATCACATGACCCAGAAGAGATAAAGCTAAAAGACTCTGTGGACAAATCATCAACAGCAACAGCATGATTGTGGGGGCCAGGTCCTCTATTCTGTGGGGATGTGGTATTGGTGGGGAAATCTGGGCTTTGTACAATGTAATGTAATGTACAATGTAATGACACAATCTGTCGGTAGACAAGGAGGTTCAAGTGGGATGTGAATTAAAGTGATTTTTTTTTAAGCTTTTTACAGGTGCAGTGAATTTTAGAGAGTCTTTGGGAAGCTTCTTGCATCTAACCCAGACCTGCTTTGCCAAGAAATGGCTCCTTATTAACTGAGAACAAAACATTAGATATTGAAGGAACGTGACATATTTGTAACAATCTGTCTGTGCACAGTACAGTAATAAAAAATGTATTGGCTGCATATTAGCACGGCTACCCATTTCTTAAAGAATGTGTTGTTTTTTGCACTACTAGTGTGCTGGCTGGATCCCAAAATATCATTGAACAGAAGACAATTCACACAATGAAACAAAAATAATTATTTTCCTGACAGACTCCGTGGCTTGTGGGTTAACCCCGCCTCCTCTCCAATGGCTATAGGACAGTGATGGCGTACCTTGGCACCCCAGATGTTTTGGAACTACATTTCCCATGATGCTTAATTACACTGCAGGGTGCATGAGAAGCATGGGAAATGTAGTTCCAAAACACCTGGGGTGCCAATGTTCGCCATCACCATTTAAGCTCACCATGAGAGACTGCCTTCATTTTTTATCTTCCTCATTTGGACGTTTACGGATGTCCAATCGATCGAGGTTTATGCCGGGCATACCTTCTAATGGTGTCAGGATAGCCAGGGCCCAGCCATGGGCGGGTGCATGGCTCCAGGCCTCTGTGTCCGGTGGTGGGGATAGCCTCTCTATGCCCAGGCGCGGTGGATCGGCTGGCAGATCTGAAGACTCCTCCATGTCAAAAGTTTTTGTTATTTGCTTGTGTCTCCCCTTGTGTGCCTTATCCTTCCCTTCTCTCCCCCCCATGATGCCTGAAATGCAGGTGCGTTCCAGGACATGGCTCCCTCTTCCTGGTCGTGGCTCCGGCGTGCTTCTGCCCATGCGTGATCCTTGGACGAAGCCGAGGCTTGGTCTCGTGCATGCACGGTCCCAGGGGCCACGCAGGTGAGCTAATATGGTGGTGACGTCTTTACGGCGGGGATATTTAAATCCCTGTGAGCCCCTGTCATACTGGGGATCACAGTGGACACCTTGCGACAGCTCCTCCATGCACCAGGCTCGCAGGTTGAGGTAAGCTTTGGCCTGGGGTTATGGTGCAGGGTGAGGGGGGATGGAGATGGCTCTTAAAGGGCAAGTTGAATGCTATTTGTTTTCCTTCTCATAGGACATATGTGTGTTCCTACAAGGCTGCAGGATCGTCGCTTAATCATCTGCCAGGGTGCCATGGACAAGTCACTGCCTCTGTGCGGCCAGCCCTCATGCTCTAGGTACGTTGGTATGGACATATACCCTAACATGATGTGTTTTCTGCCCTTCTTTTCAGCCCTTCCAGGTTAGATCATCAGTTTATTGTCCAAGTCAACAGGGACCTTGCCAGGCCGCAACATCAACCTTCCTCATTTAAGTCCAGACGTGACTCTTCGTCTAGGACCCATCAACAGAGGAGATGCTCCCATTCCTCCTCCAGACACCACACCCACCGCCATGATAGCTTCTTTGATTGCAGAGCCTGCTGGGGATGTGGGACACGAGTCCCGGAGGGCAAATTACTGTGTGATCCATGTTATGCCTGGGCGGTTGGGGAGAAAGAAAAGGAAAATCAACAGATGGAGTCTCTTGTTAAGTGTGTGGTGCAGCAATCCCTAAAGGAGTGGGGTACAACCTGCATGCGGAGCCAGTTCACCACTCTATCTGGCCCCCTGGCTGATGGGGCCCAGGAGGATCCGGGCCCATTCCAGCCTTACAATGCTTCCCCCGACTCTTCAGACAGTGAATTGGAGGGAGATGAATTTGTCGGTGCCTTCGACTTCACCATGGTTTCCCCCCATATTAAGGTGGTCAAAGAGGTCCTTAAGTGGGAAGATCCTTCCACTCCTCTGGCTAAGCAGAGGAAGTTCTTTAAACACCTGAGAAAAGAACGTTCTAGTTTTCGGCTCCTTTCTGAATTGAAGCATATCATTGATGAGGAGTAGGGATGGGCCCGGTGTTCGATTCAAACCCATGTTCGAATCGAACATCGGCCGTTCTTCTGCTCGTCGAGTTCAGAACTCTGAGGGCCGTTCGCATCAAATTCGTGTGATGCGAACGGTCCACAATGCACTGCGCCAGTCGCAGTACATTGCTGGCTGATGATTGGCCAAGCATGCACTGTGACCCCGCATGCTTGGCCAATCATAGAGACAGCAGCGAGGAGAGCAATAATTGGCCACAGGCAGGATGCCTGTGGCCAATTATAGCTCAGGGGGTTTAGTACACGCCCCACACTATATAAGGCCGCCGCGCGGCGGCCTTGTGTAGTGTGTTCCGGCGTTGAGGGAAAGAGGATTGATAGGCAGGGACAGTCTAAACTATTTTGCTATCATTTCTGTGTGGGGAAAGTGTAGGGAAAGAGGAAAAATAGGCAGGGATAGTGTGTTCTTCTCAGGCATTTGCGTGTGGGGAAAGTGTAGGGAAAGAGGAATAATAGGCAGGGATAGTGTGTTCTTCTCAGGCATTTGCGGTTGGGGAAAGTGCTGTTCTCTACCAATACAGCCATCTGCAGGAGTTAGTGTGTGTGCTGTGTGAGTCCAGCACAGCACAGTATAAACCTGCACCTGTATCTACCATTTTGTGCAGTTCTCCATTAATCCAGCCATCTGCAGAAGTTAGTGTGTGTGTTGTGTGAGTGCAGCACAGCACAGTATACAACCTGAACCTGTATCTGCCCTTCTGCCCTGGTTTCATCTAATCCAGCCATCTGCAGGAGTTAGTAATTGTGTTGTGTGAGTGCAGCACAGCACAGTATACAACTTGAACTTGTATCTGCCCTTCTGCCCTGTTGTCATCTAATCCAGCCATCTGCAGGAGTTAGTAATTGTGTTGTGTGAGTGCAGCACAGTACAGTATACAACCTGAACCTGTATCTGCCCTTCTGCCCTGGTTTCATCTAATCCAGCCATCTGCTGGAGTTAGTAAATATGTTGTGTGAGTGCAGCACAGTATACAACCTGAACCTGTATCTGCCCTTCTGCCCTGTTGTCATCTAATCAAGCCATCTGCAGGAGTTAGAAATTGTGTTGTGTGAGTGCAGCACAGCTAAGTATACAACCTGAACCTGTATCTGCCCTTCTGCCCTGGTTTCATCTAATCCAGCCATCTGCAGGAGTTAGTAATTGTGTTGTATGAGTGCAGCACAGCACAGTATACAACCTGCACCTGCCCTTCTGCTCTGTTGTCATCTAATCCAGCCATCTGCAGGAGTTAGTAATTGTGTTGTGTGAGTGTAGCACAGCACAGCACAGTATACAACCTGTATCTGCCCTTCTGCCCTGGTTTCATCTAATCCAGCCATCTGCATGAGTTAGTAATTGTGTTGTGTGAGTGCAGCACAGCACAATATACAACCTGAACCTGTATCTGCCCTGGTTTCATCTAATCTAGCCATCTGCATGAGTTAGTAATTGTGTTGTGTGAGTGCAGCACAGCACAGTATACAACCTGAACCTGTATCTGCCCTTCTGCCCTGGTTTCATCTAATCCAGCCATCTGCAGGAGTTAGTAATTGTGATGTGTGAGTGCAGCACAGCACAGTATACAACCTGAACCTGTATCTGCCCTTCTGCCCTGGTTTCATCTAATCCAGCCATCTGCAGGAGTTAGTAATTGTGTTGTGTGAGTGCAGCACAGCATACAACCTGAACCTGTATGTGCCCTTCTGCCCTGGTTTCATCTAATCCAGCCATCTGCAGGAGTTAGTAATTGTGTTGTGTGAGTGCAGCACAGCACAGTATACAACCTGAACCTGTATCTGCCCTTCTGTCCTGGTTTCACCTAACCCAGCCATCTGCAGGAGTTAGTAATTGTGTTGTGTGAGTGCAGCACAGCACAGTATACAACTTGAACCTGTATCTGACCTTCTGCCCTGTTGTCATCTAATCCAGCCATCTGCAGGAGTTAGTAATTGTGTTGTGTGAGTGCAGCACAGTATACAACCTGCACCTGTATCTGTCCTTCTGTCCTGGTGTCATCTAATCCAGCCACCTGCAGGAGTTAGTGTGTGTGTTGTGTGACTCCAGCACAATATACACTACCCAATAGCTTTTTTTCTCATCTCCCTGCAGGCCATTACAATGTCTGGAAGGCCAACAAGGAGAGGCAGACAGTCATGAGCCAAGAAAACAGGGCAAGCAGGCTCTGTGTCTAGAGACAACAGTGCTGGTCGTGGACGCAGTGCATCGTCATCAGCACGTGGCCATGGGACACGCTTGTCCTTATTTTCGGCAGCTGGACATGTTGAGCCGCATTATGCCGAAGGCTTGGTGGAGTGGATGACCAAGCCCTCCTCATCCTCTCTCACCCAGGCTCAGGGTACTGGCAAAGCAGCTGCCAATGCATACTCAATGTCATCAGTCACCCCTTCCCTAGACCCACCATGTTCTCCTGAGGAGTCCCCCGAACTGTTTGAGCACAGTGTTGGGTACATGCTCCAGGAGTATGCCCAGCGTTTTAAAGGCTCCGATGATGATACCCAGCTAGAGGAAGGCAGTAGCGTGAGGGCAGAGAGAGGGGATGCTCAAGGACAGCAATCTGGCAGTCATGTTCCACCAGCTGCAGCATACTGCCAGGTTTGCTCCAGTGGTGAAGAGGGGGGGGGGATGATGAGGTCACTGACTCCACATGGGTGCCGGAACGGAGAGAGGAGGAGGAGGAGGCAGGACATCTCCAACGAGGCAGAATGCCCTCCGGGGGCCAGCTTGAGGGCAGCATACCAACTGAATCACACCGCAGAGCTCCGCCTGTGCAGGGCTCTGCCTTTGCGCGTTATTACAAAAGTTCTTTGGTGTGGGCCTTTTTTGAGACGAGTGCATCAGATCGCACCGCATGCTAGCTTGGCTAAATTGCTAGCACTTCAACTGCTGCCTTTTCAGTTGGTAGACTCGGCCCCCTTCCGTGAGTTTGTGCAATGTGTGGTTCCTCAGTGGCAGGTTCCCAAACGCCACTTTTTCTCACGGAAGGAGATTCCGGCTCTCTACCGGCATGTGGAAGGCAATGTCTTGGCCTCGCTGGACAGGGCGGTCAGCGGTAAGGTGCATATTACCGCTGACTCATGGTCCAGCAGGCATGGACAGGGACATTACCTATCTTTCACGGCCCATTGGATCACTCTTTTGGCAGCTGGGAAGGATGCAGGACAAGGTGCAGTAGTGTTGGAGGTTGTTCTGCCACCACACCTCCAAAATACTACTACTGGTTGTGACACACCTCTCTCCTCCACCCCCTCCTCTTCTTCTTCCTCCATGGCCTCTTCGAGTGCTCTGTCCTCGGAACCAGCGGTGCTCCGTAGGCTTCCAAGGGGCTACACAAGTACGCAGGCAAAAAGATGCCATGCCGTGCTTGCGCTGGTGTGTTTGGGGAACAGGAGCCACACTGGGGCAGAGGTTCTGTCAGCTCTGCAGGGGCAGGCCGAGAGGTGGTTGACGCCACGCCAGCTTAAGCCAGGAATGGTGGTTTGTGACAATGGCATCAACCTCCTCTCTGCCCTGCGACAGGGACAACTGACCCATGTGCCCTGTATGGCTCACGTCCTTAACCTGGTGGTTCAGTGGTTCTTGGGCAGGTACCCAGGCTTACAGGATGTCCTGAGGCAGGCTAGGAAAGTCTGTGTGCATTTCCGCCAATCATATAATGCCAGTGATCGGCTGGCTGAGCTGCAAAAGGAGTTGAACCTGTCCAGGAACCGCCTTATATGTGACATGCCCACCAGGTGGAACTCAACGTTGGCCATGCTGCAGCGACTGCACACACAGCAGAGGGCCATCAATGAGTACCTGTGTGACTACGGCACCAGGACAGGGTCAGGGGAGCTCGGATTTTTTTCACCACGCCAGAGGAGCAAGATCAGGGATGCATGCACTGTCCTGTCACCATTTGAGGAGGCCACAAGGATGGTGAGCAGTGACAGTGCATGCATCAGTGACACTGTACCTCTTGTCCACCTGTTGGAGCATACGCTGCGTGGAATAAGGGACAGGGCCCTTGAGGCAGAACAGAGGCAAGGCCCCCTTTATCCAGACAGTGTTCCTTCTCTCCCACCCATCACACAGGAAGAGGGTGAGGAGGAGGAGGAGGATTGTGTCAGCATGGAGGTGGAGCCTGGCACTCAGCATCAGCAGCAGCAGTCTTTTAGGCATGATTTACAGTCCCAAGAAACCGGTGGACTTGTACGTGGCTGGGAGGAGGTGGCTGTGGATCATGTCGTCCTCAGTGACCCAGAAGACTCCGGACCGAATGCCTCAGCTAACCTACATTGCATGGCCTCCTTGATCCTGCGGAAAGATCCTCGTATTCTTTGGATCAAGGAGAGGGACCATTACTGGCTGGCCACTCTCCTTGATCCACGGTACAAGGGTAAGGTTGCGGACCTTATCTTGCCATCGCAGAGGATGAGACATCTCCGGGAGGCCTTGCAGAAAGGTCTATGCAACGCGTTCCCAGAGACTGGGAGGTTACAAACTCCTGGTCCTGGACGACGAGTTGCTGAGGCTTCGGTCAGTAGCAGAAGGAGCGGTGGGGAAGGTGGACGTCTGACCGATGTGTTTAGACAATTTTTTAGTCCGCAGCCCCAAGGTATGATCGGTTCCAGCAACCATCGCCAGCGTCTGATATACATGGTGCAGGAATACCTAGGGGCAAGGTCAGACTTGGACACCTTTCCCACCGAAAATCCTCTGGCTTATTGGGTCTTGAGGATGGATCACTGGCCAGAGCTTGCACAGTATGCAATTGAGCTACTGGCCTGTCCTGCATCCAGCGTTCTTTCGGAACGCACATTCAGTGCTGCTGGAGGCTTTGTCACCGATCACAGGGTGCGCCTGTCCACCGACTCGGTTGATCGACTGACCTTCATAAAGATGAATCAGTCTTGGATCACCACCAGCTACCAGGCACCTGAAGCTGATATAACTGAATAATTTATAACGTCACATCCCTGCAAGACTGCCTATGCTGAGTGACTGTCCTGTTATGTTGACTAACTATCCTCTTCCTCCTCAATGATCCTGATGATAGCTTGGAAGAATATTTTTGTTTCTGGGTGCCACCACTAGTGGCTAAGGCCCAATTTTTCAGCCCCTGTTTAACAGGGGCGTGTAATTACAATTTTTTATGCAATGCTTTGCAACAGGTCTCATTGCTGTGCTCCAAGTACAGTATCTGTGAGGGGTTGCAGTGTTGTGGCACCAGCACCAGTGCCTAAGGCACACTTTTTCAGCCCCTGTTTAACAGGGGCGTGTAATTACAATTCTTGATCTAATAATTCACAGCAGGGCCCATTCCTGTGCCCACCAAATGTAACTGTGAGGGCTTACAGTGTTGTAGCACCAGCACCACCACCAAAGGCCCAATTTTTCCTAACACTGTTCAACAATGGCATGCAATTACAATTCCTGATATAATAGTTCACAGCAGGGCGTTCCAGCGCCCACCAAGAGTAGCTGTGAGGGCTTACAGTGTTGTGGCAACACCAACATCTAATGGGGCAAATTTTTGCAGAGTATATACGGCAGGCCCCTACTTTCAAACATCCAACTTAGAAACGACTCCTACTTGCAAACGGAAGGAGAAAACAGAAAGTGAGAGGAAATCTACCCCTAGGAAATAAAATTCTATCCTGTTAGATTTAATTTGGGGAAAAGGTATCTCCTCTCTACTGATGCTTTATCACCAATCCTTGTTTCAATAAAAAACACACTTTTCCAAAAACATTTGTCATTGGGACAGAAAGTGAGGTGAAATGTTCCGAACAGGTGCACAGACAGCAAAACAAATGTTACAGGGGTGATAACCCTTCCCTATGTTCTCCAAAAAGCGTAAAAATACATTTTTTTTGGATGGAGCTACACTTTACCTGTTCAAAATTACAAACAGATTCTACTTAAGAACAAACCTACAGTCCCTGTTTTGTTTGCACCGCCTGTATACTGCTGTTCAGAGTATATAGGGTTGTAGGTATAGGGCTTTATTTTGGGTGCGGGGTTCCCCTTAATATCCATACAAGACCCAAAGGGGTCGGTAATGGACTGGGGGGGGGGGGTGATGGGGTATCCATGCCATTTTCTCAAAGATTTTTATCCATATTGCCAGGACAAGACATGACATTAAAGCTGCAAGCAGTTTTAAATGGCTTCTTTTTTTCCTTTACAAATGTCATTTTGTGCAGGGACAGTTCTAAACACGGGAAACATATCACATATTTAAAGGAATATTTCACTTATTTTTTTTCACTTTATGCATCATTAAAATGACTGCTCCAGAAAAAACGTCCATTTTTAAAACTTCTTTTTGCATTGATACATGTCCCCTGGGGCAGGACCTGAGTCCCCAAACCTTTTTTATGACAATAACATGCATATTGGCCGTTATAATTAGCATTTTAGACTTCGAACATTCGCGTCCATTGTAGCTAATAGGGTTCTAACATTCGCGCAAAGTTTTGGTCCGTTCGCAGGTTCTGGTGCGAACCGAACCTGGGGATGTTCGGCTCATCCCTAATGAGGAGTGGAACAAGGTAGATAAGACGTCAAGCAAAACTTCCAGATTATACCCCTTCAAAGCAGAGGAAGTGAAACATCTGGAAAACGCTCCCCTCGTAGATGCAGCACTGATGAGACTCGCTAAATATGTCACTCTTCCTTTAGAGGATGCTGTTTCCTTCAAGGACAGGCTTGAAAGGAGAATAGACCAAGATCTGGTATGGCTTGCAAACCCACCTTGACCCTCGCAGCCATTTCCAAGGCTATGGAAGCCTGGACAGAAAATGTGGACTCAGAGGCATCTCAGAAGAACTGGCCAGGGGCCTCTGCAGTTCAGGAATTGAAGCTGGCAACAGCCTCCCTGGAGGAGGCTTCAATTGATCTTATCCGCCTGTTGGCCCGGACTATGCTATCTATATGTGTAGGATTCCCTTTGAAGGGTCCTCGTTGTTTGGTAACAGGCTGGATAGTCCTACAGCCCAAACCACGGGTGGGAAGTCTGGTTTCCTGCCCCAGGATAGGCGTCTGCTTGGTCAGAAGACGCAGTACTGAGCGTTCAAGGGAAGCACGCTCCTACAGGCCCAGCAGGGATTTCAGAAGAAATTGGAGCAGAGGTGAGACATCCTTCCAAAAATCTGCTAAAAGCTATGCGTCCAGTGGAGGAGAGCCAGCTAAGTCGTTTTGAGATTGGGCCCGCCCCAGGCGGGTTGGGTGGGGGCGCGTCTGTTTCTCTTCCGGCATGTCTGGGTGGCCTCAATCTCGGATTACTGGACCATCAAGATGGTCACCATAGGCCACACATGGTCTTTCATCAGTACTCCTCCCCCAGATTTATTTCCACCCTGCTGCCACGGTCAGAAGAAAAGAAGCAGGTGTTACTATCCTACGTGGATTCACTGATAGTGCAGGGACCCACGGTGCCTGTCCCGAAAGACGAAGAGTTTCAGGGGGTATACTCCCCTTTCTTCCTTGTGCAGCAGTAAAATAGTTCATGGCACCCCGTGATAGACCTAACTTACCTAAACAAGTTTATAATATCAAAAAGATTCAAAATGGAGACTTTGTCCACCATCCAATAAGCAGTGCAGCCAGGCAATTGGCTAATTTCAATTGATCTGAAAGATGCCTCTGGCAAAAGAATTCCACAAATAACTCCGGTTCAGTGTTGGGCAAGAACATATACAGTTCAGCTGCCTCCCTTTTGGGCTGACTACCTTACCCAGAGTCTTTTCGAAAGTTCTTCTGGCCGTGGTGGCCCTCAACAGAATAACATGGATATGCTTGTATTACTATCTCAACGACCTCCTGTTACTGTCCCAGGACAAGGAGCGGCTGTTGATCCGCAAGGAGCAGGTTATCTCCACACTGTCTGAGTTTGGGTGGCTCCTAAACTTGGGAAAAAGCCACCTGGAACCAACCCAGCCCCTGGTATACTTAGAAGCCCAGTTCGACACAGTGGAAAGCACCATCTCTCTCCCACTGGAAACAATCCCAGTCATCCAAGGGAGAATCTCATGGGCTCTGAGCTCCTCATGCCTAAAGGCCTCACAGTGCCTACAACCCCCATGGTCAAATGGTCTCTGTGGAGGCTACGCCCTTTTCAGACAGGGTTCCTTCAACAATGGAATTCAGGGGACATCAATCAGTCCATTCACATATCCTCAGTGATGAGGAACAGTCTCTTCTGGTGGCTCCAGCGCAGAAATCTGCTCACCTGTCACTCCATTGCCCCTGTCTCATGGGTCACGGTCACAACGGATGCCAGCGGTGCTGGTTGGAGAGCCCTTTTGTCAGGGCTGGGCTACGCCATTCCTTCTCAGACCTGGCCGCTCAGTTTTTGGCTAATTGCCAGCTCCTATCTCTCTACAGTTACTCAGCTGTTTATGATATTCTGCTCGTCAATCCTGCCTACTTAAAGTGGTGTTTCCACCAAAAAAAAATAGCTTAAAAATCATTAAAAAAAATTTACTCACCTCTAAATGCCTGTTGCTATGGGGTCCCTCGTAGTCTGCCTCCTTCAGTGCCCGGGCACTGACATCACTTCCCCTTGGTGCCGCACAGTCATCTGGGACCTGTCACGAGCAGTGGGTGCCCGGCTGTGAAGCCACAGCTGGGTGCCCACAGTAAGAATGCTGGCGCAGCGAGCAGAGTGGGGAACGAGGGGGGGGGCTTCTTTCCCCCGCATCGCTGGACCCTGGGACAGGTAAGTGTGCGATTATTAAAAGTCAGCAGCTGCAGTATTTGTAGCTGCTGACTTTTAAAAAAAATGTTTAGGGGGCACCCCACTTTAAAAATGCAAGAAAGGGGGCACCCCACTTTAAGCCGTTCAGCCCAGTGGATCTCTGCCTTCGCCTTGTTTGAGCGTACTTTTTGTAAGTACCCACTCCCTTGTACAATAAAACCTTTTTTAATGGTACTTCACTCTCAGTTCCATTCTTTCTTTACTTCTGGGTACCTGTCTGTTCTGCTGAGAAACTTCATAAAGGAATTCCGGATTTGAGGATTTGACACCATATCCATCATCCCTGAACACCATTACAAAGCCTAAAGTGACCCACCAGACTGAAAAGCTGGGGGTCGTCTCAATCTGGTGAGTGGGGACACATGAGGGGGTGTTGCACACCTGAATACTTCTGAAGCATTTTTGCACTGTCTTCTCTTCGGATTGGAGCACCTTTTTTTACTTTTTCACTTTTTGTTTGGTCTGTTATATATTGTTGTATATTCACTTATTGTGTTTGCAAGCGCTATATTTATATGTTTTCCAAGTGATACCGGAAATTGCATCAACGTTTAACCCTCCCACAGGGTGTCATCAAGGACCTAATTTCCGGTGAACTGGGCCAACTTTAAATAGAGGGCGGAGGAGACACACCCCTAAATGGAACCAATCAAATATGGCATAGCGGCCATTTTGTTGGTGGGATAAAGATGTCACTCCTAAGGATAGAACACAATCCACAGGATAGACAAAATGCAATTTTTAAGGTTTGATTACATCAAACACATACTTCCAAGGAATCGTTTGATGTCAATTCTGGCCAAACAGTGGAACTCAAAGACATAAAATCCCCTTTAAACAATAATCAAAACATTTAATATTACAGAAATTATATGAAAAATTTAAAATGAATGAATTAAAATGAAAATAAAAATAAAAATATTAATAAAAATAATAAAAATAAAAAAAAATAAAAATAAAAATAAAACTGAAAATAAATTGAAATAAAAATAAAAATAAAAATGAGAATAAAAATGAAAATAAAAATAATAAAAATAAAAATAAAAATTGGACGATTACAAAAATAAAGTATAAAAGTAAAAATATATTTGGACTCTCCTAGAACTTGGACAGGAAGCAATTTAGATCCAATTCAATATTTAAACCCAGGGGACTCATCGTTCTAAGCTGATGGATCCACTGGGTCTCATTACGAGAAATAGCTTGCTTGAGATTACCACCTCTCCTCAATTCTATCTATACCACAGAAGGTAAGGACACTAGGGTCCCTTCCATGGACCAGTCTAAAATGGTTGCACAAACTGTGGTTTTAATCCTATTGACATGTTCCCTGGTCCTCCCCACGTACTGGAGCCCACATGGGCAAGATAACAAGTACGTTATGTGGGTAGTACCACACATGATAAACTTGTTGATTTTGAAGGATTCACCAGAGGACCGGGATATAAACTCAGTAGTTTTTCTTACCCTGTGTTTAGATGTTTTACTTATAACACATCTCCCGAAGCTGAAATTCCAGTTCACTCAGTCCAATCCCCTCAGATCGCATTTCCTAGATTGAAATTCCACACCATCTTTTTAATTACTTAATTTATTTTGATTTAATTTAGTTTGATTTTTGCCCTCTCAAATGCGATCTTAATCACTTTCAGACCGGATCATTTTGCTGGCTTAAGACCAGACCACTTTTTGCGATTCGGCACTGCGTCACTTTAACTGACAATTGCACGGTCCCTTTTTTCCCACAAATAGAGCTTTCTTTTGGTGGTATTTGATCACCCCAGCGGTTTTTATTTGTTGCGCTATAAACAAAAAAACGAGCGACAATTTTGAAAAAAAAACACATTATTTTTTACTTTTTGCTATAATAAATATCCCCAAAAATGTATAAAAAAAAATATTTTTTCCTCAGTTTAGGCCGATACGTATTCTTCTACATATTTTTGGTAAAAAAAAAAAAAATCACAATAAGCGATTATTGATTGGTTTGCGCAAAAGTTATAGTGTTTACAAAATAGGGTATAGTATTAATGGCATTTTTATTAATAATATTTTTTTTTACTAGTAATGGCGGCGATCAGTGATTTTTATTGTGACTGCGACATTATGGCGGAGACATCGGACATTTTTGACACATTTTTGGGACCATTGTCATTTATACAGCAATTAGTGTTATACAAATGCACTGATTCCTGTGTAAATGACACTGGCAGTGAAGGGGTTAACCAGGAGGTGGCAGTGTAGGGGTTAAGTGTGTCCTAGGGGCATGGTGCTAACTGTGGGGGGCGTGGCTGGTTTGTACACATCACTGATCTCTGCTCCAATCACAGGGAGCAGAGATCAGTGTCATTGTTGCTAGGCAGAACGGGGAGATGCTTGCTTACTTTAGCATCTCCCCATTCTTCCTCCCTGTGAGACGATCGCAGGTATCCCCGCGGTGATCGAGTCCGTGGGAGCCGCGATCGGACTCACGGAGGTCCCGATCGGTGCACATACGATGGCAAGGCGGCAGATTTAAAGGGACATACCTGTACGCCCATATGCCTGTCTGTGCCATTCTGCCGACGTACATTGTCGTGCGCTGCTTGGGAAGTGGTTAAGATAATAATATTATTCATTGCTTTTGTACGATATGACCATTATTGTTATCTTTGAATTTCGATATGGATAAAGCAGTGGACAATAACTTTCTGTTGTGATGAAAATGGTACCAACCATCGATCTAAATATCTGACAGAGACTGACTTGTCATCCGCCGGCTCAGCAGGGATCAACAGAGCGATCCCCGCTGAGCAAGCGGAGGAGAAAAAATGGACAGCACCGTGTGAAAGGGGCCTTAAAGTTATACTCAAATAAAATTAATCCATGGGGTGTATACAATCCATTAAAGAAAGTGTCTTAATGAATATGCACTCTTGTTTTTGACATTTGAGCTGAAGGACTGACTTATTTATAGACGCGTGTACCTATACACATTTACCAATCAGTCGGTCTATTTTATCGTCCAATTTACAGTATACTATATAGATAAGGCAAGAATTTGTTGGTATCTTTTGGTATCTTTTTGATTAAAATTGGGCCTATTGGAATGATCGCTATGCATCTCTTGTGTACATTGCAATAATGGTCGAAACTATGGGGTTTATGACATCATGGATTTTTTGATGGTTTCTTTTCTTGCTCCCTTCTGCTGAAAATCCAATCCGTTTTCCATTTTATTTATTTATTTTTTGTTTTGTTTTTTGATCTCTGATGTTCGACGTTCTATATATTAATATATATATATATATATATATATATATATATATATGAGCATATATAGTCATCTCATCAGTTTTCATGTACATATGTTTACAGGGCTGTTTTTGTTTTGTGGTATTTTTCCAAGTGAGCTTTCTACAATTTTTCCTTTGCCCATCCATGTCGCCTAGTTTTAAATAAATAACTATATAATATTATACCATATTCTTCATTTATTGGACATATCAAACTATCCAGTTATTTTACATTAGACTTTATAAAACTTTTTGGCAACTAATGAATGGGCATCGGTGCACACAATTTTTGTGCATGTTCTTTATATATATTTCAGATATGTAAATGAATATTTTTATATATATATATATATATATATGTATTTTTCACATTTACGTCTATTTCAATATATGTTGCATTTTTGATGTTTATTAATACACATGTATATCTATTTCCTACACACAAATGCACGTTATGTTTCTTATCCATATATATATATATATATATATATATATATATATATATATATATATATATATATATAGTGGTAGTGGGGTACCCCACCAGTGTATGGACGGAGGATTCTCAACCAGGCAGGTTGAGGGGCTCCAGTTTATTTGCTTATTTGGGAGGAAACTGGCTTTTCAGTTTCCTCATTGTTTACTAAAATCCGTTTTGGGATTTCGTAGCGATCCGGGTGGGATGAAATCCCCAGTCCTGGGTCCAGGTCTTGAGATCCACCAGCATACTGACTGGTCAGGTGTGTGCTGGGCTATTTGTACACATCTGACCATGGTTCTGGGCTCCACCCTCCCGAGGAGTCCAGGCAAGCAAGGGAGAAGTGTGCATGTCTGCACAGGTCTGTCTGTCAGAGCAGACAGAGGGTCCAAGCCTGTGGGCTGGAAAAGGAAGCTGGAAAAGAGTCTTAAGAATTTAATATTGGGTTAATATATAGTTTATTATTTTCTTAGCGCTGCCACATTTTTTTCTATCTATACTTAATTAATCAACTCCATTTAATCAATCAATTTTAATTGACCACATGATTTATGTTACATTAGTATATATATTTGTGGCAAAACTTTGTGGTTGTGTAGCTATGACTAAGCACTATTGAGAGTGTGAAACGCATTATAAAATGTATCCTGTACCCTGCCGTTGTTTGAACTTTTGTTATTTTATACAATAAAGGAGTTTAAATTGGAGTGCGGCTGTCCAGATCTTCCTTCCTCATTGCTACATGCTACATTCTGCTGCTTCCACCCTGAGGAGAGTGTCATTCTCAACACACCTACCTGGAGCGGTAACCTTTTCTCTTCGGGTTCAGACCAAGCATATGTTTGCCTGCCGAGCATCCCACAATGCCCTGCACACTGCACAATGCATTCTAAACCCTGATTGGGCAAAGCTCTGCCCACTCAGGGCACAGTGAACAGCTTGTTGTTAAGGAGCAGGCAGGGAAGCTGGCCATGGCACCCCTAATAATGAATGAGTCATCAGCTGTCAACTGTCTTCCCCGCTGACAGCTGAGAGAAAAAAAAACATTGCCGGCAATAGAGAAATGTTAAAGAAACAGCAAAATGGTTTTAAAAAATGGTGTGGGGTCCCCCCAAAATCTATACTAGACCCTTATCCAAGCATGTAGCCTGGCAGGCCAGGAAAGGGGGGGATGAGAAAGCACCCTCTGACTCCTAAACCATACCAGGCCACATGCCCTCAACATAGATCCTAATAAAAAAAGTTTTTTTTTATGGTCAGTACGTGAAATGTCAGTGTGTGATGTCAATTCCAACTAAGCCACTACAAGATTAAAATACAAACCAGACCTCCGTATATACGACTTTAGAAATAGTACTTCAATTTCCAAGCAAAAGAAAAGAATGGTCCCCTTTTATAACAATCAAAGTTGCAGTGTTGTGCTCATTAACATATAGTATATTCACTTATTTTATGAAAAAGAAGCAAATGCTGAATTGATCAGTATATGAAACAATACAGTATATCTACTGATAGTAATGATAATAATAATAGCATTATCTTTAAAGTTTATAAAAAACTGGCAGGCCCTACTTTCTATAACTTTAAATTAATAATGTGTCTTTTGATGCCAAATTGTCCCTATTTTTGTTTTGCCCATATTTCAGGATCTTCCTCAAAATCTCTCTACACCATCCAGACGTAATGGCAACTATGGCAAACAAAAATAATTTAACACAGTAAAGCTAACAGCTAGATTTGCATGTTTTTTGTCCCACAAGCTTGATACTTTTTTCAGAAGTAGGGAAAACTGTTTTGTGTCTGCTATTTTTATTAAAGGGATGTGAATCTAAGACTACCCCTCCCCTCTCATTCCCCGCAGGGACCAGAGGCACAAGAAAAACAAATACAAACACAAGTCTGTTTACATTGGAGTTTCGGAGCCCAAGGAATTACACAAAACACTCTGTTTAGTATCTAAACCTCTGGTAAGCTCATAATATGCCCTGATTTACATACAGGGTAGGACCTATGGCTGGGAACCCAACAGAAATCCATCATGCAAACCTCACACAATGAAGTAATGATTGTGGAGATTAAAGACCCTATCTTGCCCTACATGCTTCATATAATATAAAACACTGTTCATGGGTTGCTTGCTAAGGTACATAAAGGCAATTAAACAAATATTATAATGCAATCTTGTATGTACCCAACTATGGAATAATGATTTGTTATATTAACTCACAATTTTATAGTTATACATTTTGTTTACATTTCAAAGGGTTATAATTTCTTGTAGTTCATCTGGTAAATACACACCGTGTAGTGAGTAGTTAAACACACAGTAGTTGGGCACAAGCTAGTTCCAGTAGTGATATATAACAACCATTAATGTAAGAACCACAACTGCCTGTCAAAAACATAAAACTTAATGCAGGAGCTCAAAAAGCATTTCAGGTGATTCTCCTATTGTTATTATTATTAACCACTTTAAGACCGGGCCTCTTTTTTAGATGTGGTGTTTACAAGTTAAAAACATATTTTTTTTGCTAGAAAATTACTTAGAACCCCCAAACATTATACATTTTTTTCTAATACCCTAGAGAATAAAATGGCGGCCGTTGCAATACTTTCTGTCACACCGTATTTGCACAGCGGTCTTACATGCGCACTTTTTTTTTAAAAAATACACTTTTTTGAATTAAAAAATAAGACAACAGTAAAGTTAGCCCAATTGTTTCTATATTGTAAAAGATAATGTTACGCCGAGTAAATTGATACCCAACATGTCATGCTTCAAAATTGCACCCGCTCGTGGAATGGCGACAAACTTTTACCCTTAAAAATCTCCATAGGCGACATTTAAAAAATTCTACCGGTTGCATGTTTTGCGTTACAGAGGAAGTCTAGGGCTAGAATTGTTGCTCTCGCTCTACCGATCGCGGCAATACCTCACATGTGTGGTTTGGACACTATTTTCATATGCGGACACTAATCACGTATGCGTTCGCTTCTGCACGCGAGCTTGGCTGGACGGGGTGCGTTTAAAATTATTTATCTTTTTCTTATTTATTTTACCTTTTATTTTTACACTGTTTTAAAAAAAAAAAAAAATTGTGTCACTTTTATTCCTATTACAAGGAATGTAAACATCCCTTGTAATAGAAAAAAAAAGCATGACAGGACCTCTTAAATATGAGATCTGGGGTCAAAAAGACCCTCTCCCGCCACCAATAAAAGTGATCTTGTGGCGAATCCACCGCAGAGACCACTTTTATCTTGTACCGGACCGCCAGCCGAACACGGGGATACCGGGTTTATGGCAGCTAGGTGCTGCCATAACAACGATATCCGTCCTCAAAGTAGCGACGTACATCAGCGTGCGGCGGTCCGGAAGGGGTTATACAGGATTTATATAGCGCCAACAGTTTGCGCAGCGCTTAACAAAATGAAGGAAGACATTACAGTTACATTACAATTTGGTACAAGAGCAATCAGAGGGCCCTGCTCATTACAGCGTACAATTTATAAGGGAGGGTCAATTGATACAAAGGTAATAGCTGTGGGAGATGAGCTGATAGAGGAAGTAAAACAGTGTATTAGTTAGAAGCAGGATAGGCTTCTTTAAAGAGAAGGGTTTTCAGGGATCGTCTAAAGATGGATAGATTAGGGGACAGTCGGACAGCTTTGGGGTAGGGAGTTCCAAAGGGTGGAAGAAGCTCTGGAGAAATCCTGGAGGCGAGCATGGGAGGAGGTGACAAGGGATCTAAAGAACAGGAGGTCTTGGGATGACCGAAGAGAGCAGCTTGGTTGGTATTTTGGAAGGACAGTTCAGAGTCTAAGGTTACCCCTAGCACCCTGGCATGTGGGGATGGACTTATAGATGTTCCATTGATCTTGACAGAGAAGTCAGGGGAAGGGACATATGGGGGGGGAAATATTAAGAGTTTGGTTTTAGATAGATTCGGTTTTAGGAAGTGGTTTGACATCCAGACTTATATGTCTGTTAGTAAATCAGTGACGAATGAGGAGACTGATGGGGTGAGCTGAGGTGCAGAGAGATATATTTGAGTGTCATCGGCATATAAATGGTAGTGGAAGCCATGGGAGGCTATTATCTGACCCAAGGAGGATGTGTAGATCGAGAATATTAGAGGTCCAAGGACAGAACCCAACGGTAAGAGGAGTTGGAGAGAAGGAAATGGAGTTGTAAGTGACACTGAAGGTGCAGTGAGATAGGTAAGATTCGAACCAACGGAGAGCGCAGCGATGGAGACCAAGCAAATTTAGTTTTTTGAGGAGGAGGGGGTGGTCAACTGTATCAAAGGCAGCGGAAAGGTCCAAGACTAATGCCACATACACACGTGCGGACTTTGACAAACTAGGTCTGACGATCTTTCCGACGGACTTTACGAATGAACGGACTTGGCCACACACAATCACACTAAAGTCCAACGGATTTGAACATGATGATGTACGACTGGACTAGAATAAGGAAGTTCGTAGCCAATAGCTGCCCTAGCGTCGTTGTTTGTCCGTCGGACTAGCACACAGACAAGCAGATTTTTTGATAGGAACTGGGTCCGGCGGAGTTCCGATGGAAAAATTTGAAGCATGTTCTATTTCTAAAGTCTGTTAGATTTTTCGACAGCAAAAGTCTGATGGAGCCCACACACGATCGAATTGTTTGCTGTCAAAATGTCCGGTCGTGTGTACGCGGCATAAGAGTATGGAATAATGACCACTGGTTTGGGTTGTTAGTATGTAATTTGTGAGTTTTAGGAAAGCAGTTTTCGTGGAGTGCTGTGGGCGAAATCCAGACTGAAGGGGATCAAGAAGGTTATTCTCAATGAGGTGGTCGCTCAGTCGGTTGTAGACTACACATTCAAGGAATTTTAGAGGCAAAAGGGAGTAAAGAAATGGGTCTTATGTTGTTAAGATCGGTGGGGTCCAGTGAGGCCTTTTTTGGTATGGGATTGACTAGCGCATGTTTTAGAGGGTTGGGGAAGATGCCATAGAGAGGGAAAGGATGAAGATATGGAGTTAAAGAGTGTAGGATAGAGCCAGAGGGTGACTGTAGTACAGTATTTGAGAAGGAACCAGGTCCAGGGGGCAGGAGGTTAGGTGGGCGTTAGAAAAAAAGTTTAGTGACCTCCTCTATAGAAGCTGGGTTAAAAGAGGGAAGTATTGATTGTGCAGGAGGACAAGGAGTGTAAAGTGAGGGAGATATCTGTAGAGTGGAGATCTCGAGACAAATTGTCTCAATCTTATTTTTGAAGTGATTAGCAATCTCCTGGGCAGTAAGTAAGTTAGTGGGTGGAGGTAATAGAGGACGAAGTAGAGTGGTAAAGGTAGAAAAGAGTTGACAGGGACTGCGTGAGAGGGTGTGAATGAGAGTGATAAAGTAAGTCTGTTCGGCAGTGTGGAGGCAGGAATGGTATTTTTGGAGGGCAGATTTATATTGGCTGAAATCTTGCTGAGTCTTACCCCACAGAAGCGCAAGAGCACGGCTATGTTTTTTGAGTCTTCTGGTATTGTCTGTCTGCCATGGTTGTAGAGGTCGGGTCCTGATTCTGTGTGTAGTGAGGGGGCCAAGGTATCCAGGGTGGATGACAGTGAACTGTAGTAGACAGAAGTGGCCATATTGGGACAGGACAAGGATGAGATTTTGTTGTAGAGACAATCTGTAGCAGAAAAAAAGAAGAGAAGGGTTTGAAGATGGCGAAGGTTTCTACGAGTAACAGTTTGGTAGTTGAAAGGCAAGGAGGAGGAAGATAAGAAGAGAGTGAAACTAATAAGGTGGTGATAAGGAATGTGCATAGGTAGGAGAATTTGAGGTCAAGGCAGTTGCCAACAGAGTGAGTAGAGCAGGGGTGTAAAACTCAATTTCATCGTGGGCCGCATAAGCATTATGATTGCCCTCAAAAGGGCCGGTAGTATCTAATATTAGATATCCAGCACATCCCCTCCCCTTACATTAGATGTCAAGAGCCACCCCACCATCAGAAGTTGAGTCCATCACTCTCCCTTACATCACAGTGCACCCCCTTTCCTTATGCTGCTGGGAAGAAGCTGAATGCATTGCTTGAAAGCAGAAAGTAGGGGTCTGGAGGAGGACCAGAGGCTGGAGCTCTCCTGCAGCTGCAGGAGAGGTGCGAGGGCCACAGTAAATGGCCCGGAGGGCTGGATTTGGCCCGCGGGCCTTGTGTTTGACACCTGTGGAGTAGAGGCATGTGTCCATTGTTTTAAGTCAAACGAGGAGGTTAGGCTCAGCAGTTTAGAAGTAGTGGGAGTGTTAAGATTAACATGGATGTGTAAGTCACCAAGAATGATTGTTGGAATTTCAGAAGAGAGAAAGTAGGTTAGCCAGGCAGAGAAATCGTCAAGGAAGCTTGATACTGGTCCAAGAGGCTGATAGATCACTGCAATTCTCAATGAAACTGGAGAAAATAGACGAATACAGTGAGCTTCAAAGAAGGAGAGGTACAGAGAAGGGGTTTGATGAAGAACCTGAAAAGTGCTTTGAGGCGAAAGGAGGATTCCAACACCACCTCCTTTCCGTCCACTAGGCCTGGGAGAGTGAGTCCACAGGAGGCCACCATATAAGAGGGCAGCAGGAGAAGGAAAGTCAGATTCTTGAATCCAGGTCTCAGTAATTGCAAGTAGTTTCAGGGAGTTTGTGATAAATAGGTCATGGATGGTGGTGAGTTTGTTACAAACAGAGCAGGCATTCCAAAGGGCACAGGAGAAGGGGAGGCTGGTTCTAGGCAGAAGAGGAATAGAAATGAGATTGCGGCTGCTATTAGACATGTGCACAATAGAAAAATTTGTTTAGTTTCGTTTTGTTTCTGTTCGTTTCCGTTGATTCGTAACGATTCGTAAATTCGTAAGTCGTCGGTGTTCGTATTCGAACTCGTTCGTATTTTCGTAGAGTTATTTTTTCGTTGATTCGTTTTTCCGTATTTTTGTATTTTCGTTGTATTTTGTATTCGGACGCATTCTTATTTTCAGAGATTTAGTTACATTCGTACTTTCGTAAGATTGATTTATTCGTACTTTCGTAACATTGTTTTCGTAGATTCGTAATCGGAGCATAATTCATAATTTTATGTAATGTGTATGCTATTATTACATTGTAAGAGACACGGAAAATTACGAATCAACAAAAAAATAATAAAAAATTTACGAATGTACAAATTTTTTCGTTCAATCCATTCGAAGCACGTTAAGCAGCGCCATTGTAAGAGACACGGAAAATTACGAATCAACAAACATTTGTCGTTCATTTTGATTTTTGTTATTTTTGAATCTTTGTTCGGTATTTTCGTTGTTTCTGTTTTCGTTTTCGGATTTTCATTCATTCGTAGTTTCGTTGTTTATAATTTAATTATTTCGTATTTTCGTTGTTTTTTATATTCGTTCGATTCGATAATTTGTTATTCGTTAAATTTTTTACCAAATCATTCGTTCATTCGTACGATACGAATTAACGAATATAACGAATTTGAACGGAAAACGAATTCGTAACTAAACGAATTGCACATGTCTAGCTGCTATCAGAGGATAGGGGGTGCCGGGTATGTTGGCCAAAGGTAAATGATGGCGGTCCAGGATTTGGGAAAATATCTCCAGAAGTTAGGAGAAGCAGAAGGGTGAGAGAGGTGAGATGGGAATGTGACTTATGTGGGGGGACACGTCCCAGTGTCCTGGAGGTGTTATTGGTATATGGGTTCAGAATTAGCAGGAGCTGATGCGTGCAGTAATAAGGTGAAGACAGGAGTGAGGGTGATATATATAAGCTGTGGGTGGAGAGGATGGGTGAAGGAGAGAGAATTTAACCACTTCCGGACGGCTCACACCGATATAGATCAGCATTTTGAAGAGGGATATCTTTGTTAAGGCAGCAGCCAGCTGCCATAACCCCGGTATCTTCTTTAGTGAGAGGTCCGGTTTCCGATAATAGTGGTCTTTGCAGAAGATTCGCTGCAAGATCACTTTTATCAGCGGCGGGAGAGGGCCCGCCGCTCTCTGGTGCCCTCTGCCGCTCACCTGGAGCCGTCAGGGACTTTGTACTGAGAGGGAGGATTTGTGATGGAGGGGGGATTTTTCCTGGGAGGGGGAGATGGAGGGGGGGGTCTGTTCTGAGAGGGGGATTTTTGCTGAAAGCGGGAATTGGGGGGGGGGTAAGAGAATTTGTGAATGAAGGAGGGTTTTTTGGGGGGAATTATGTTGGAAGGGGGATATGGTGAGTGAGGATTTGTAATGAGAGGAGGGATTTGTGCTGGAAGGGGGTATATGGGGGTGAGGATGGGGGGGCGCAGTTTGCCATGTTTGCCCTGGGCACTGGATGACCTTGTCCCAGCATTGGCACACTTTATATAGTAAATGCCAAGGGCAGAGTTGTGCAGAGAGACAGCCTGTACTGACATGGTGGCAACTGTGGCGGCTGGGAACGGTGGACTCTGGAGTACCTGGTGGCCCTGCTGAGTTGAGTGGCACACACGCTAAAGTGTTTTTGGTAAGAGAGACCCCCCCCAGTCAGCCAAGGTGTATAGAGTGACACAGAGGAGTACTGCTGAGTGGAGTGGCGCATATATTTCTTTTGTATGAATTGAATTATTGCTGCTACTAACACCAATGTGGTAGGTTATTGCGTAAACTGGTATTTATTATGAAAACTGCCATCAATACTGGGGGTTATTACATAAGCTGGCACCACTGTTGGGGATTATTGTTGCAGAAACTGGCACTAATCTCGGGGGTTATTATTGCTTACAATATAACAAGTATAGGCGCAAACAACTCAGTGGTCATACACATTCAAATACAAATCTGCTGGCAAAAGATATTTTGAGAAAAAAAAAAAAACTAAAATAGAAACTAATCAGTCCATATAGTATATATAGGCTAAGAGAGTCTATTAAGGGATGATGACAAAGGTAAATAAGCGTCCAAAAAATGCAAGCAGGGCTGCCATCAAGGTAGGGTAGAAAGCAAATTCCGTGGCTGCAACAAAACACAAGTAGAGAGGCGTCTCTGGGTGCAGTAGTTTTGAGAAAAACACTTTGATATTATATATAGATCAACTCACATTTAGTAGAGGTAACACAACCATGGTATTGGTATCACAAAAGACGTGTTTCCGAATCCTGAGCCATGTGGGTTCCTTAGTAAAAGCACCACACATAGTACCAGTGTTGGTCATCTTACTTTAAAAAAGTAATTTAGTTAAGTTACAAATTACTTCTCCCAAAAAGTAATTGCGTTAGTAACTCAGTTACTAC
Source organism: Lithobates sylvaticus (assembly GCA_028564925.1). Taxonomy (NCBI): domain Eukaryota; kingdom Metazoa; phylum Chordata; class Amphibia; order Anura; family Ranidae; genus Lithobates; species Lithobates sylvaticus. The sequence goes on from CM053036.1 coordinate 178,234,032, forward strand.
ATTGGAAAAGTAATTAGTTACTCAGCAAAGTAACTGACTTTTTTTTTAAATATTCTATACGTGTAACTAAGGGGCGGGTCTAGTATTACTGTAACCAAGGGGCGCATTTATTATTGTTATATATCGTGTAACCAAGGGGCTGCTCTATTATTACTCTAACCAAGGGGCAGTTCTGTTATAGCGTGTAAGCAAGGGGCGGGTCTATTATTATTATATCGTGTAAGGGGCGGATTTCTACAGAAGAGGGCGAATGTTAAATTAATGGGCAGAGCTCGATATATAACAATAATAATAAATGCGCCTCTTGGTTACAGTAATACTAGACCCGCCCCTTAGTTACACGATAGACGCCCCTTGCAGAGTAGCACGAGCATCATGAGGGTGCGGCATCGCCTCATACAATTACATGTTAACTGCGCCTGCGAGGTGTAGAGTTCACTCAGAGCTGTTTAGGTTCTGCAATTTTCGGAAGCTCCGTAGTCCTTCGTACTGCGCAAGCGCTGCGCCTGCGCAGTACAGGGGGTCCTTATCCGGCGGGGAACTTTTTTGGCAGGACACCAGAATTACACTACTGCCATCTAGTGACGGTAGATGTAATTGGGGTAACTAAGCCAAAGTAATGGGAACTGAGTTACCATGAGGGGAAAAGTAATCAGTTAGATTACTAGTTACCCTCTAAAGTAACTCAGTTTATTTTAACTCAGTTACTTACATCACTGCATAGTACACACAAACCCTGGCTAGGCACACATTTAACCCTTTGATCGCCCTAGATGTTTAACCCCTTCTCTGTACAGTGACAGTACATATTTTTTAGCACCGATCACTGTATTCGTGTCACTGGTGACACTGAGTGTCAAAAGTAAGGATGAGCTCAGGCGCGTTTGCATGGTCCACTTGCAGAGCCCGCCAGGAAGTCGGCGCAGTGCTGCACTAATCACAGGCAGTGAGACATTGCCCAATCTCTGCAACCTCGCATCGGGACAATGTCTCACTGCCTGTGATTAGCGCAGCGATGCGCCGACTTCCTGTCGGGCTCTGCACGCGGAGCATGCGAACGCGCCTGAGCTCATCCTTCGTCAAAAGTGATAGTAAGTCTCAGAATGTCCATCGTAATATCGCAGTCCCACTGTATGTCACTGATCACCACCATTCTTAGTCTTAAAAAATAAATAAATAAAAGTTTCAGTATATAGTTTGTAGATAAAATAACGTTTGCGCAAAGCTATAAATCTATATACGCTTATTGGGATTTTTTTTTACCAAAAATAAATTTATAAAGAAATTAGATTTTTTTAATTGGATATGTTTTATAGCAGAAAGTAAAAAATATTGTTTTTGTTTTTTTTTTTTCAAACTTGTCAGTCTTTTTTTTTGTTGTTTATAGCACAACAAATGTATAAAATAAAAATGCAGTGGTGATCAAATACCACCAAAAGAAAGCTCTCTTTGTGGGAAATTGCCCCCCAAATGTCAGTTAAATTAACGCAGTATTATATCTCAAAAAATGGCCTGGTCATGAAGGGGGGTAAATCATCCGGAGGTCTAGTTATTAAACAACGTGGAACAACCCCACCTATCTATTTTGAGTTTCTAACAGCCACAGTCTACAGTGGATCTTGTTGAAATTTACTATATTGTCCTATTGTAGAGAGGTATAATATGCTTTTTTCACTCTCCGGGCCAGTTCACACCACATACAGTCCAGTGCGTTTTTTTTCTGTATCAAAAACGCATGGAAAGTAGGTTATATGGTTTTCAATGGCATAGTTCACACCAGTGCTTGCAGTTCCAGTGCGTTCCAGTTTCAGAAAAAAAAGTAGAACATGTTGCATTTTTTCTGCACTGGACTGCATTGGAACGCTGTAAAACGTATCAAAAACGTACTGCAACACACTTGTCCATATTTAAGGTTAAGAAAAAGAGGGGCTGGGCACTGGACTGCATCAAAAATGCACCAAAAACACATCAAAAACGCACTGGAACGCATCAAAAACGCGCATGCAGAAAAGCACCTGGAACGCATCCAGACTGCGCTTCTATGGTGTGAACTGGCCCTCCAAGGTAAAGCTGTATTAAATCCAAAAGCAAAAATGTATAATATTGCAGCTTACCAAATATTAGACGTGGCGGCTGCATTACTTTTTTTTTTAAGGCTTTTTTCACTTTATTATCATCTGGGCAATACGTCTGTTATTTCTCAAATTCCTTTAACAATCCAAGCTGTCCAGCTAAAGTGACAGTAATGCCCCGTACACACGGTCGAAATTTCCGACAGAAAATGTCCTATCGGACCATGTTGTCGGAAAATCCGACCGTGTGTGGGCGCCATCGGACTTTTTCGTCGGAAAAAATTTGAGATCCTGCTCTCAAATTTTCCGACAACCAAGTCCGATCGGACTTTTTCCAATCGTGTGTAGCGAATTCCGACGGACAAAGTGCCACGCATGCTCAGATCAAATTACGAGACCAAAGCTATTGGCTACTAGCCTCTACGTAGTTCCATCCTACGCGACGAACGTCACCACGTTCAGAATGATCAGATTTTCCGACAACTTTGTCCGACCGTGTGTATGCAACACCAGTGTCGGACAAAATCCGTCGGAAAAAATCAGACGGATTTTGTGGTCGGAATTTCCGACCGTGTGTATGGGGCATTAGAGTGTTTATACAAACCTTTTCACACTCACTGGGGTGCTTACAATGATTAGATTTTATTAATTTATATGTAGCACTAACCCCCAAAGGAGCTGCAGGTTTTATTTTGGCTTACCGTTACCTCACCTGCTTGCATATCCGTCTTAGGGATCCCGTGGAAAGTCGCCCAAAGAATGTGAATTTCAATACTTAGTCCTTTTTTTGGTTTTTATTCAGATTTAAAAGCAAAGTCTCTTGATAAAAAGTGTCAGAGGGTTAGGGATGAGTTCAGGTACCTGGTACTGCGAGTTTAAGATCTCTTTTTAGCTCCAGAAAGCAATAGTTCCATTAACTAGGCTCAGCCACCACCGGATAGGCCCCTCTCACTGGACCTAGCAGCCGGTGGGGTATCTAACACAGTCTCTGCCACAGACTTGTGAAGCTAAACTTAAGCGTCACTGAGAGATTAAAGAATATTTCCATACGATACCAGTCTCTTTCAGCCGAACCGGCGGTACTGTATGCATAGCAATCCAGGTTGTGTCCTTCAACTGAGTCTCCAGGCCCCTCCAGAGACACCTTCTCTTGAAAGAGTCCTCCCCTGGATCCTCCAGTTGCGGGGCCTCTCTCCTAAATCGAGATGGTACCGGACCATCCCTGGATCAATAGGCTCCGAGATGAGCTCGGGCCTATCCTCTCAGTTGCGCTGCCTCAGGCCAGCTGGCCCGAGACACAGGATACATAACTCTGCACCCCAGGCCAGGGGGGCCCTGGGGGAGAAACCAAAAAAAGAGAACCCAGCCTAATGGCGTCGGTACCTTAAATACCATCCTTTCAGAATGAACAGCAGGAAGAACACTCCCACTGAGCTATTTCTGAGTGAGAGGTGGCATTCAATGCATCCAGCTGAACTGCATTTCTACACTTACCGGCGGTGACAGCGACACCTGCGCTCAAGGAGAAACCAGTGCAACCCAGCTGAATTGGCACAGAAACCAGTAAATTAGAGAAATTAGTCTGAAACCCAACTGTGGCCTCAGGCAGCTTAATTTTGAAAAATAATGGCGCCTGCTCGTCAGGAGCCAGCGCTACATATATAAAACCTTTTATCCCAAAATTAACAAAAAAAATAAACTGTTGCTGCAACTGCTTATAAAAGTGTTAGCAGACGTTTACCTTTAGGGCACTTTCATACTGGGGTAGGGGGGGCGTCGGCGATAAAGTAGTTTATCGTCGTTTTAGCGGCGCTAGCAGTGCGCTTTTAAACCCCGCTAGCAGCCAATGAACGGGTTAATAGCGTCCACTGCTGCCGAAGTGCTTTGCAGGTGCTTCGGCGGCGCTGCCCATTGATTTCAATGGAGAGGGCGTTCTTAAAGTGCCCCAAAGATGCTGCTTGCAGGACTTTTTTTTTTTAACGTCCCGAAAGCGAACCACTCCAGTGTGAAAGCACTCAGGCTTTCACACTTGAGTGACAGGAGAGGCGCTTTACATGTGCTTTGCAGGCGCTATTTTCAGCATTAAAACGCCTGTGAAGCGCCTCAGTGTGAAAGTAGCCTTAATTTATTAGTCATGCTCATCTAACATCTAGTGCATCGAAAAGCATGGTCTTCCAAGGTTAACAATGCTGCTTTCTGTAGCCACCCATAGACAGGAATGTGTTACTGATTGGATCACCAGGGAAAAATAAAGGAGAAAAAGCCTTGAAAAAAGACGACAAGCATTGCATTTAAGGATTGATAAGCTGAAATACATTCAGTGTTTGATTTGGGGTTTAATAGAGCTTTAAGGTAATTAATTAATTAAAATAAACTTCTGTAACATGTACAGCTACTGTCAAAGACTAGTCATTTGCATATAAACCTTCTCACCACACATTCACACATCTTATTTTTGGGGAAACACACTACATATAGCCAGGTGTCCTTCAGCAACAATACTAGTATAATGAAGGGATGGTTTACATGACTTCTTTTTACTGCTTCCTCCTATAATAGTATCCTAAGGCTTCTATGTGTATAGGCTTATATCACCTGGCCGACATGTTTGCAGTCCACTTCCTATGTGGACACTGAACTGTATGTCTGTCCTGCAGGAATGGTAACTTTCAGAAAGAATAAAAATGTGCCCAGTATATAGGAACTTAGGTATATGGCTGCTTTGTATTTCTTATTCTATGTTATAAAAAGGGATTAAATTAATTCAAACTTCCTGTTTTCACTGGAGATTCTGCCATGATTTTTGAGTCCTGATCTGATCATGCCCAATAAGTTGCTCACAGCCCATGTGATTATCAGCCTTGTCTAATTGCGCAGATAGGTTACTAAACTGACCAGTTACTGACAAGGAGTTTCAGTCCTTTATCCCAATAAGGTATAAAGATTGTACGAATATTTACCTTTATTAATGGAATTTTACAACCAGTAATGAGTGTAGAAGGAAAATATATTTTTCCTGCCAGATCCAACCTCCTCCAGAGTTCTATACTTCAAAGCTGACAAGCTCCCAACATGCACACATTGTGATATGGTTGTGACATTGTCATATGGAGTGACCATACAGCGGTAGGAAGCAACCAAACAAGGGGAGAGAGGGGAGAGAAGATTGCCAGGACAGAATTGGAAATCTCACAAACACAGGTACATAGGCTGAACCTAACTGGAAGGATACATTACACAGATCCAGACTGACATTCTAAGTATTGGCGGCTAATAATTCATACACATGCATAGCCTTAGGCACTGCTGGTACAAAGAGGTTAAAGAGGTATGGAGCAGGGCGAGTACACAAACCGATAAAAAGGAGACATACAGCCAGCGTGGGAAAATCTAGGAGAGGTGTAGACAGAAGGGATAACACAACAATCAAACACACAATGTAACAGACAACGTTATTGCGAATTTGGATGAATCTGTACAGAAATTTGCATTAAAATAGTATCACACTACAAAAGGTAAATTCATTATATGAGTTTATCATGTGGGGTATAGCGGTATCTTTTTAAAGCTAGTGACAGACATGTGAACAGTCACCTACAGTATACAAATAGTGCAGAAACCTCATATCTATGGACCATGTACAGGATTGCAGGGCAACTGCTTTCAGAAAGAATAAGTGATCAGACAGAACAGAAAAATTGTCAGGATCTCAATTGTTCATGTGAAAAGTGGTTGTGTCGCAGATGTCTGTCTCTTTTACCATCACTCTTTATAACAATAAGTATGACACTTGGCCAAGCCAAACTATCATGTTTGTGGCCAAGAGTTGCCTGAACAGGGTCTTTATGCCCATGCAGGACTGAAAGATTCCTTCTGTCCATGGTGTATTGCTTACATGTCACTTGGATGAGGATACCCTAATGCCGCGTACACACGAGCAGACTTTCCCGCAGGATTGTTTTTTCCCAAAAGTCCGGCGGACTAGGTTTTAAGTTTTGTTTTAAAATTGTCCGCTGAACTTGGCAGTCCGGCGGACAATACGGCCGTCTGTAGTATGCTCCGGCGGACCAAAAAGAACGCATGCTCAGTAGCAAGTATGTCACGGAATCGCTCGGTCTGGTAAAACTAGCGTTCGTATTGAAGCTAGCACATTTGTCACGCTGCTGATTCTTTGATATTTTAATACAGCGCAATTTGTATTTTATCGTGCTTGAAGAATGAGGTTGCCTTGCTGCTTATATTCATGCAGAGTCCTCCTGAAGGTTTTTCTTCATCATTAATTTGTGAAATTATATATATATAGAGCGAGATATATCTAGATATAGATAGATATATATATATATATATATATATATATATATATATATATATATATTTTTTTTTTTTTAATTTATTTGTTTTTGTTGGTTTGGGTTTTAAAAAGCATTTTGGATTACACATAACTAAATTAGAAAATCAGCAGAGCTTCCCTTATTTCAGATGTTACCCTCACATTTACAGGGACTGCACTTGCAGTGCAATTGAAGTTGCACTTTCCACTTGTATTGTCAAACGAATGTGCCTTTTGTAAATAACCCCCATAGTCTTTTGACATGTACCTGCCTACTCATAAACAAACTATGTTTTTCGATTACAAACACATATTACATTATTTTGTTTAAATTAAATTTCCATTTATTCTGGTTAAAACAAGGAAAAAAAAAAGAGGAAGGCAACACTGGAGACACTTTTAGATTTTGTGAAGGCTTTTTTCCCCCACGGCAGACATCAAGTTTGTGAACAACAAAATTAAGATTGGGCATATTCAATACAATAGGGAGCACAACATTGTCCAGGGATCACACAGACCAGGAACAGCAACAGATGACATCTATGTCTCCAAGCTGTGGCACTACAACAGCCTGCGTCTTCTGTCAGACCAGACTGAAGCCAGGCAATCACTTCCGACTCTTCCTTGCAGCCTTCCCACCACGCTGCCCTGCAGTCTTCCCTCCATGCTTCCTTGGAGGCTGTACCTCTGGTGGTGGACTTGTGGTAGGAGGAGGAGGAGGAGTTGCAGTAGGGTCTGCATTATATAGGCTGGTGGATGGAGTCAGTTCAGCCCTCAAACCCCTCTGAAGAGCCTCAGAAAATAGGCCCTCACACAGCTGCCGTTGGCCCTTCTCCATTTCCAGCAACCTGCTGGCCAAGTAGGTGGCATAGGCCTCTTCAGGATTGGGGGGTTTTCGGAGAACGTCACTCGCCTCCCGAATGAGGGCAAGTGATTCCTCCTCAACCCTGGTCATCCTCCTGGGCCTTCTTGTGGCTATGCGCAGGGGAGGGACTTGACTGATTACAGTCTGGCTCCTGCTGGGCCCAGCCACCTCCTGGCTGTGGCTGGTCATGGCCTCCTCCTCCATACCACTTGTCCCGGCATCCTCCTGGGTGAGCTCATCCTGTGTATCCAAAAAAAACGAATTAAAAGACATCTTTTTTTTTTTTGGCCTCATCAATCAGACAATTTTACATTTCTTACGTGCAAATTAATTTTTCCATATATCAAAAAGGCTATCATTTTGACCCCAGCATTTTACAAGCAGTTCACCAATATGTTTTCAGCATTTTTGGCCACTACTCTATAGTTATATGTATACATATGTAGCACCAACACTTTTTAGAAGTGTGCGCTAGTTTTTAGCTTTGTATTTTTTTTTTTTTTGTAAAAATTCTGAGTTCTGGGTGTTAATTGTTTGACATTTTTACTTTGACATCAGTTTGTCTGGGCTGTACTGGAGTTCTGCCTGGTCATAGGTGAGGTGAGGCACCTGTGACAGGCTGAGAACACAGTCTGGTTGTACACATTAGGTTACAATTGCTCGGAACCAATCAGTGGGAGCGTCTGACCCCACTGTGTATTTCGTGAAGGGGTATTTGAGATGCTGAGGTCACGTGTTCAGGGTTAAGCTTCACTTTTGATTCCTGGTTCTGGTCCGCAACAACCCCACAAGTGTTCCTGGGCCCAGGAGTGTCTGCTGGCCCTGTAAGCCTGGTCACCCTGACCAGCCCCAGAGGCCCTCGTTGTCTGGGGTGGGGATCCATCCCTTCCCGAGCCTCAGAACTGGCTACAGTAATTGAAGAAGGATTCTGAAGTGTCCCGGTGTCCTCTCAGGATTGGAGAGGCATAGCGATTCGTACCGGCGAACACGGGGGGAGGGGGCTCTTAAGAGGAGGGCAGTGGGGCTGGCTGCTTGTTAGGAGCCTGGGAGCTGAGATGTATGGACACTAGTGAATTGCCATGTCCTACTGTATTGCTGCAACGGCTGAAAGATAAAGGTACCATAGGAAATGTTGCTAAAAACCACCCTTTCCTTACAACATACAGTGGTGTGAAAAAGTGTTTGCCCCCTTCCTTATTTCCTGTTCCTTTGCATGTTTGTCACACTTAAGTGTTTCGGTACATCAAACCAATTTAAACAATAGTCAAGGACAACACAAGTAAACACAAAATGCAATTTGTAAATGAAGGTGTTTATTATTAAAGGTGAAAAAAAATCCAAACCATCATGGCCCTGTGTGAAAAAGTGATTGCCCCCCTTGTTAAAACATACTATAACTGTGGTTGTCCACACCTGAGTTCAATTTCTCTAGCCACACCCAGGCCTGATTATTGCCACACCTGTTCACAATCAAGGCATCACTTAAATAGGAGCTGCTTGACACAGTAAGGTCCACCAGAAGATCCTTAAAAGCTACACATCATGCCGAGACCCAAAGAAATTCAGGAACAATTGAGAAAGAAAGTCATTGAGATCTATCAGTCTGGAAAGGGTTATAAAGCCATTTCCAAAGCTTTGGGAATCCAGCGAACCGCAGTGAGAGCCATTATCCACAAATGGCGAAGACATGGAACAGTGGTGAACCTTCCCAGGAGTGGCCGGCCGCCCAAAATTACCCCAAGAGCGCAGCGACGACTCATCCAAGAGGTCACAAAAGACCCCACAACAACGTCCAAGGAACTGCAGGCCTCACTTGCCTCAGTTAAGGTCAGCGTTCATGCCTCCACCATCAGGAAAAGACTGGGCAAAAATGGCCTGCATGGCAGAGTTCCAAGGAGAAAACCACTGCTGAGCAAAAAGAACATCAAAGCTCGTCTCAATTTCTCCACAACACATCTTGATGATCCCCAAGACTTTTGGGACAACATTCTGTGGACAGATGAGACAAAAGTGGAACTCTTTGGAAGGTGTGTGTCCAAGTATATCTGGCGTAGAAGGAACACTGCATTTCAGAAAAAGAACATTATGCCAACAGTAAAATATGGTGGTGGTAGTGTGATGGTCTGGGGCTGTTTTGCTGCTTCAGGACCTGGAAGACTTGCCGTGATAAAAGGAACTATGAATTCTGCTGTCTACCTAGTCTGTGGCGGAGACTTTGCTGGTTCCAAGTCACTTGTTTGTCTGCTGGTTCCAAGTCACTGGTTGTCTGCTAGATCTGCGGACAAGGGTTTATCCAACAGTGAAGTGTCCAGTTGTGAGTGGCTACTCTCTGGGCTTTTCTTTTCTTTGGATGCCAGCAGTTCAGAAGTGCCTGAGCTTTATCACCCATGCCCTAAATTTACAACCGAGAGACTGTGTCATGTTTAAACGTTGTGAAATAATGATCCAAAATCTTAACAAATTACAGGTGCTTTGAGTATCGGTCTCCGCAATTGATGGTTACTAACCCGGGGTACCCCTAGACAATGAATGACAAGCTACAAGAAGCGGGTAATCGGTAAGCTGTGAAAAGACATAACGGCCTGTTATAGAGTGGGAGTGGAGGTGGTTACACACAATAGAATTTTGGATTAAAACATATATTTGTAAGCAATTCAAATCTTTACATTTACATCATTAATATTAACACAATCACTATTTACGAAAAAAAATATATACCTGGCTCCAGCTGGGCGCATCAACTTGCTTCAAGGTGTAAGGGTCTTCTACTTCCTTGGAAGCCTCAGCTGGGGGGAGGGAAGGGTGGAGGGAAGAGTGGACAGTGATTGCCTGGGTTCCATTTGGTCATCAAGAAAACGCAGTTGGTTGTAGTACCACAGCTTGGGTACATAAATATCCTCTGCTGCTGCTCCTGATGTTTGCGACTCCAAAATCTTGTTGCGCTCCCGCCTGTACATATGCCTCAAACTTGCAATTCTGTCTTCAACAAACTTGATGTCTGCCTTGGGGAGTCGAGTCTTCACAAAATCCAAAAGTAGCACCAGTGTTGCCTTCCGTACATCTCTATTACCATATAAGGTTTTTTTTACCTCCCACAGGTTTTTGTTTTTCATATACAAAGCAATAAATTGGCTCATGAAAGCCTCCTCCTTAAATGGATTTAATTGGAATGTTGACATCTTTCTGTTTTTGTTATGAACGACAATACACAAGACAAAAACACAAATGTCACTACAAACTCACAGTATGATTTTTTGTTAAAAATTGACACAACACACACACACACACAAACACACACACACACACAAACACACAAAAACACCCACACACACAAACACACACACACACAAACACACACACACACAAACACACACACACGACTAAAATGCAGGCCCAAAACACTATAAACCATAGTGAAGTAACATAAAAAACTTACCTTCGTTCAGAGCGCTCGCTACTTCCGTTCGAAAAATACGTTGCCGTCGAAATAGCCTTATATACACTGCGCACGCGTCGAGCTCCGCCTGCGTCCTCCACGTCGCCCGCCCATGACGTTCCTTGTGACGAGAATTCCCCACCCCGCTTCCCCTCGTTGCACTGTGGGAGAATAATTAGATGAAGATGGCGGCCACATTCTCATCAAGTAGCGCGGAGGAAAGCCCAGAACCACAGACATCTGCATCCAGCAGCAGATATAAGGCCACCAATATGGCCTTTGAAGAGATGGTGGAGATGGTGGACATCCTCCAAAGGGAAGATTACGACAGGAAAAATGGCCCCTACCCTCGACCCAACTTACGGAAGGACCAGATTCTTACTGCAGTTGTTAGCACCCTGGAGCATAAATTCGGCGTACGAAGGGGTAAGAATCAACTGCGCAAGCGATGGTCCGACATTAAATCCAGGGAGCACGATCAGTACAGGAGAATAAAAAAGGCGCTCAAAAAAAGTAAGTAATTGACGTGCGCTACTATGCTTATATTTGAACGTAATTACCGATCGTAAATATTTTTCTCGAATATTGCGAAGAGTTTAGTAGATATCGTTCGTGAATATTGCAAAGTTTTTAGTAGATATCGTTCGTGAATATTGCGAAGTGTTTAGTAGATATCGTTCGTGAATATTGCAAAGTTTTTAGTAGATATCGTTCGTGAATATTGCAAAGAGTTTAGTGGATATCGTTCGTGAATATTGCGAAGTGTTTAGTAGATATCGTTCGTGAATATTGCAAAGAGTTTAGTAGATATCGTTCGTGAATATTGCGAAGTTTTTAGTAGATATCGTTTGTGAATATTGCAAAGTTTTTAGTAGATATCGTTCGTGAATATTGCAAAGTTTTTAGTAGATATCGTTCGTGAATATTGCAACGTTTTTAGTAGATATCGTTCGTGAATATTGCGAAGTGTTTAGTAGATATCGTTTGTGAATATTGCGAAGTGTTTAGTAGATATCGTTCGTGAATATTGCGAAGTTTTTAGTAGATATCGTTTGTGAATATTGCAAAGTTTTTAGTAGATATCGTTCGTGAATATTGCGAAGTGTTTATGAAATTTCGTTTGTCGGTATAAAGTTCGTTGTGTTTAACTGGCAGAGGGTTATTTTTTTTTTAATGTTTTTTATTATTGTCAGGATATATTGTATTACTACTGTAGTAATTGTTTTGGGGGTAACTCACACAGGGACTCCAGAGGATGGTTTGGGGGGTCTCCATCTGTAACCATGTTAAAGAGGGTGTCCGGCTAAAAATTACAAAGAAAAGGTCAGCACCTACAAATACTGTAGCTGATGACTTTTCTAATAATGACACTCACCTGTCACAGGGTCCAGCGACGTCAGCACCTGAGGCCGAACCGTCCCTCGGATGCTGCAGCCACCATCTTTGATATTGGAATCATGAAATGAAGCTTTGCGGCTTCACTTCCCGGTTCCCTATTGGGCATGCGCCAGTCGCGCAATGCAATAGGACTGGTCCGCGCTAGCTCTGGGACCCGTGTGTGTCCCAGCAGACAGCACGGTGGGACGGGAAGTGGCGTAGACTTCTGTGGGAGTCTATGCCCGGATGTGTGTGCAAATACCTGCCTTAGACAGGTATCTGCACCCCCCTCCCCCCTGAAAGGTGCCAAATGTGACACCGGAGGGGTGGAGGGTTCCAATGAGCGGAAGTTCAACTTTAGGGTGGAACCCCGCTTTAAGTATTGGAGTTTGAATAGACAGGGATTTCAATTCTGTCTTCAACTAGGATCTTGTAACAAACTGCTAAGAATTGGACACCACTTTGAACTAATGTTTCATATTCCTATTTATGGACTCAAATATCACTGTGCTTAAAAGTGTACCCTTGTTTTCCATTTCCATAGGGGAAAAAAGACTCAGACCTGACTCAGGACATCCCAGGACCTCACGACCTCACCAGCCTAATTGGGCAATTAGCCCAAGCCCACGTGGGGATGTGGAGGAAGAAGAGGTGGTTGAAGTGGATAACATCTGCACCCCACCAAGTGAGTGTCTGAGAACACAGATTGAGATAATAAATTAATGTCTGCATGTTTTTTACCTTTTTTTTTACTTTTTTTTTATCTACACAACTTTTAGGTGATCATCTGGTTGTGGAAGGCCAAGCTGCGGAGCCATTTTCACAGACAGTGCCCACAGGCTTATTGGGCAGATCATGGCCTGGAATAGCCAACTGGAAAGCATGCGCAATCAGATGGAAAGCATGCGCAACCAGATGGCCACCATGCAGCAGGGAATGAAGGACATGATTGATGTTTTGGGGAGAATCTAATACCCCTTTTCCCTTTAAAATCATCGATCATGTCCTTCGTTCACCTTTTGATACAATCATTTTGCACGATTTTAGAGGCCAAATTTTGAAGATGCACATGGTGTGTCAACATGTGCTATGTGCCATCAGGGGATCTCAATGTACGCATTTTGTGTTTGCAACCCCTTCATCATAATGCTAGTAGGTGAGAGGAAGGGGTTTCACACACAAAACACGTCCATTGATTCCCCATGATGGAAGATAGCACATGTTGACATTACCCATTTGGAATTTCAATTTGTGCGCATCTTCAAAATTTGGCTTCTACTGTACATGGGTGACACGTGAACTTTGTAAGTTCCATAGTTTTATATTGTGTCAATTTTTTGAACAAAAAAAAAGGTTTTAACTGTTTTAAACCATGTTTTAATTTTTTTACCAAAAAAAAAAAAAAAAAAAATTTTTATGAGAAAAAAAAAAAAAAAAAAATATTTATGAAAAAAAAAATATATATTTTTGATTCACAAAAAAAAAAAAAAATTTTTTTATAAGAAATCACCAAAAAATAAATAAATAATAAAAAAAAAAAGAGTAAAAAAACAAAAAAAAAAAAAGGAACATGTTTGGGTGTGCACTATAATAAAAAAAAAAATGTTTGGTGTGTTTTTTTTTTCAATACTACCAGTTTGATCTAAAAATTTTGGGGTTCATTGACAAAGGGGCTTATTTAATAAAGGAAAAACAAGTTTTTCACTATAATAAGTGCACTAGGAGAACATAGAAAACAGCCAAAAAGAAAAGCAAACAATACGAAAAACACAATATTTTTTCAGAAATAAATGGATTTATTTTGTAAAAAGAAATACATTTTTAATGGTGTGCTGCCATTGCAATGGTCCCCCTACCATTAAAATAGGTGACATATCTGTCGCGCACTTGCTGTGCAGATTGGGGGGCCAAGCCAAGACGGCCATGATCCAGGCCTGTCATCCCGGTGGGAACTCCGGCCTCAGGCCCAATAGGTTGCAGGTAGCTGCCCGAATGTTTGCGTAAAAAATTATGTAGTACGCAGCAGCTCAGGATAATGGTGTTAAGTTTGTATTCTGCCAGATGTATTGAAGTTAAAAACAAACGGAACCGGTTGGCCATAATTCCGAAAGCATTTTCGACCACCCTTCTTGCTCTGGTCAGCCGATAATTAAAAACCCTCCTCTCAGGGGTGAGGGATCTTTGGGGAAACGGCCTCATCAGGTGTTCGCCCAGACCAAACGCTTCGTCAGCAATAAACACAAAGGGGAGTCCCTCCACATTCTCCGCATCTGGTGGCAGTTACAGGCCACCAGTCTGGAGACGACGGCAGAACTCCGTCTGGTTAAAGACTCCTCCATCAGACATCCGGCCGTTCTTCCCCACATCAACATAGAGGAAGTCATATTGTGCCGACACCACCGCCATCAACACAATACTATCGAACCCCTTATAGTTCCAATAGTAAGACCCCGAATGGGGTGGTGGCACAATTCTGACATGTTTGCCGTCAATCGCCCCTCCGCAGTTGGGAAAGTCCCAACGGGCAGCAAACTGGGAAGCCACAGTCTGCCATTCCTGTGGCGTGGAAGGAAACTGTGGAGTCAAACAGAAAGATACAATTATAAGTAAATACAAACTAAAAAAAAAAAAGCAACAAATTACCAAAACATTTTTGAGCAACATATGTATTTTTTAAAGTAGTCGTTAAAAAAATATAAAATATGAAAGATAAGGCCCAATTCTCAGATTGCTGACCCCTCTGATGGCACATAGAACATAATAATGGGGATGGGGGTGGGGAGTAATTAATTATAAGGCCACACAGTACACCTGAACACATTTAAAAGAGGGGGGGGGGGGAGTAATTAATTATAAGGCCACACAGTACACCTGAACACATTTAAAAGAGGGGGGGGGAGTAATTAATTATAAGGCCACACAGTACACCTGAACACATTTAAAAGAGGTGGGGGGCGTAATTAATTATAAGGCCACACAGTACACCTGAACACATTTAAAAGAGGTGGGGGGAGTAATTAATTATAAGGCCACACAGTACACCTGAACACATTTAAAAGAAGTGGGGGGGGAGTAATTAATTATAAGGCCACACAGTACACCTGAACACATTTAAAAGAAGGGGGGGGGAGTAATTAATTAATTATAAGGCCACACAGTACACCTGAACACATTTAAAAGAGGTGGGGGGGGGAGTAATTAATTATAAGGCCACACAGTACACCTGAACACATTTAAAAGAGGTGGGGGGGAGTAATTAATTATAAGGCCACACAGTACACCTGAACACATTTAAAAGAGGTGGGGGGGTGTAATTAATTAAAAGGCCACACAGTACACCTGAACACATTTAAAAGAGGTGGGGGGGAGTAATTAATTATAAGGCCACACAGTACACCTGAACACATTTAAAAAAGAGGGGCGAGGGGGGTAAAAGGGGGGGGTGTGTAAAGCAGTACAATGGAGCTGTTAAGATACATTTTGATTATAATAAAGGGACTAGGCTATGGGTGTATGTGGGCCCAGGATTGCATGCTGGGGAGGTTGGTGCAAGCAAATATGCATGTAGGCCACTAAAGGAGAAATTCAAAAAAATCTTCAAATAAAAGAGCCATGAAAAAAAAAGAATATTAAAAAAATTAGAAAATGCATGCATGAATAGGGGACATTCATAGAATATTCCTTCAAATCGTGAGTATAGTCCTTAATAATATAGATAAGTTAGATCAGACGTACCATCATCCAGGATAAATGTTGATATCAAGGGGACATTTGGGGCCGGGGATCGCAGGTGCTGAATCTGCGTCCAAAAGGCCAGTGACCCACAAGAATTTGGGGGAAGGGCAAGGGGTTGGACTATTGCGGTACAGTTAGAACAAGGATTGAAATAGAAAATAATAATAATAGAAAATGGATTTTTAATACAAAAAATGATTACATACAAAAACATGCACAATAAACATTTCGACTTAAAAGAACAGGTTACCCCTCCTATACAGTTTCACAAACAACGACACTTGATGGCAGGTCCTAGCCCGCAATCTTAACGTTTTGTTTGGATGTGGAGGGGGAAGTCTCGACCGGTTTCGCAGCCTATGCTGCTTCTTCAGGAGAGGAGTCTAAAACAGACATTGGTTTTAAAACATAATTTGCAACCAGCCTTAAAATTACAAAACATTAACAACAAATTACATCAAAAAAATAATAATAATAGATGAAGGGTGGATCAGCTCACCAGTGCGTATGGAGACCGTATCCCAATAGGTCCAGTTGTATCTTTCCCGGCGGGTATGGGGGTATAGTATGGAATCGGCTAAGACAATGTAGTAGTATACTATTAATATTAATCCTATTTATAGTCAGGAATAAACATTGGAGCACCACCACCCAGTGTGGTTATAGGGGGGAGTGTGTGGACCTTAAAGGAAGGGAAAAAGCGAGATGGAAGGGGACAGGCGAAGTGAATGTGAGGAGGAGGGGGCTGACAGGGAAGTGTGAAGGTAAGTGGTTGGGAAAGGTGGGGGGAGGGGTGACAAAAGGGAAAGGGGGGGACAGGGAAGGAAAGAAAGGAGGAAGGGTGGTGGGTGAGGAAGGGGGGGAGGAGGGAAAAAAGGGGGGGAAGGGGGGGGGGAAAGGGGGGGGGGGGGGGGGGGAGAGGAAGTGAGGGGGAGGTGGTGAGGGACTAATGAAAAATGAAGGGGGTGAAAGGGCAGCAAGAGTGGGGGGGGGGCGGGGGAAAAAAGGGAAGAAAAGAAAGGGAAGGGGACCAGGCAACGGAAGGTGACGGGGAAGGGGGTAGAGGGGGGGGGGAGAAAGGGGGAGGGAAGAGGACGGGGGGGGGGGGGGGTGGGTAGGGGGGGGGGGAGTTAGGGGGGGGGGGGTTTTGGGGGGGGGGGGTTTTGGGGTAGAAGGCTATTAGTTCAAAAGGAATTGTAGAGTAGAAACTTACATAATTTTATGTCAAGCCAGGCTTAGACGCAGGAACCGTGGAGATCAGCAATATGGGTGTAAGGTAATGGTTGGGTATATTGAGATGGTAAAATCATAATTGTCTATAGCCAACAATGGGCTAAGACATAGGAGATGATTAATGGCCCAAAATAATAAAGGAAGTTCTGCAACGAAAATTATCTATGATTAGTAAATCAAATAGTTAGAAGAGGGAGGGAGTGACACTGGGTAGCAATGAATTTGAAACAAATACCTTATTGCTGAGCTTCCAAGCTTGGTTCCGCATCAGAGCCCTTCCAAACGCCTAATGACGGTGTCAGTACACCGTCAATAAATACCCCAATCGGTGACGTCGGTAACAAGCCACAGATGTGGCTTGCACCGGTGTCAGCGATCAGCCCATCTGCGTGACTGATGATGGGGGCCAAAAACTCCGCCGCCGTGTGAGAGCGCCAGCCATCAGCCCCGGACTAGGGCGCATAGTGATGACGTAGGCGCGCTAGTACCGTAACTGCGCATGCGCAGGGCAACCCAAGGTTGCGCACGCGCAGCGCGAAACCATCCAGACGCCGTCCAAAGGGCAGAGTGCTGGATGGAGTCCGTGGCTGGAGATGGAAGGTCAAACCCGCACACACACACAGAGTGTGAGTGTGCGCATGTGCCCAGTGGGCGGCGACAGTACACAGGCTCGGAAGGATGGGTCCCAGTAACAGCACGCTCCCAGTACGGCCCAATTGATTTAGGGCACCAGGGGCAAGAGGGACATGGTGATCCCTCCAAGACGGGCACATATCCGCCGGGAAAGCCCTAATTAAAGGGGAAAAAAACTAGACTCCCATGGTCGGTCCCCAACATTATGCACGGGTGGGGAAGAACCAGCCTGTACAGCAAAATTTAATAATAAATTATAAAGACAAGGTAAAAAAACATATGGATTACAAATCACAAAAATTACAAAAAATATTACATAAAGGGGACTTGTATACAAAAGTCCAAGATTGTCCTCTATACAACAAAGTAGGCAATTCAAAGCCAGAAATCATCAGGGCAGGGGAAAGGCCAGAGAGTACTGGTGGATGGTAGGTTTCCAAAAAAGGGGGGGGGGGGGTTTTGGAGGAAAGGGGAGGGGGGGGGGGGGGGGAAAGGGGGGGAAAAACGCCCACGGGATGGGCATGGGGCGAAGGGGGAGGGTTTTGGAGGAAAGGGGAGGGGGGGGGGGGGGGGGGGAAAAAGGGGGGGGGGGGGGAAACGCCCACGGAATGGGCATGGGGCGGGGGGGGGGGGGGGGGGGGAAAAGAAAGGGGGGGGGGGGGGGGAGGGAAAAGGGGGGGAAGGAAAAAAGGGGGGGGGGGGAAAGGGGAAGAAGGGACAGAGGGGGGGGAGGGCAGAGAAGGGGGAGGGAAGAAAGGGGCAAAAAAAAAAAAGGGGGGGGGGGGGGGGGGGGAAGGGGGGGGGGGGGGGAAAGAGAAGGACCAAGGAGGGAAGAGAGGAGAGGGGGAGGTGTATGGAAGATGGTATGTCGATCACCTACAGAAAAGGCTTATATGATATCGTTTCATTCAGCCCTGGGGATTGGGTCGCATTTAATTTTTCAATCCAAAGGGTCTCCCTTTGTAGGATAGACCGGTCCCAATCACCCCCTCTAGGATTTGGGGGTATCACCTCTAAGATCCGGAAGTCCACCACAGACGTATCATAGCGGTGGTAGATTCCGATGTGACGTCCAATTGTGGTCAATTTGCCACTTCCGGAATAGTAGAGGTGGTCCCCAATCCTTTGCCTAAATTCTCTAATGGTTTTACCCACATAAAAAGCATTACATTTGCACATCATGAGGTAAATTACTCCTCTAGTGCCACAATCCGCATGGCAGCGGGGGATAAATCTCTCTCCATTGGGTAGGGTAAAACGTTTGGTTTCCCTAACCCATGGACAGCGAGGGCATTGGCCACATTTGAACGTACCAAAAGGTCTCTTTTTGGGTGGTTTGGCCTCTACGTAATGGCTACTAGTTAAGCGATCACGGAGGGAAGAAGCTCTCCGGAACACCAATTCGGGGTTGGAACGTACGTGTCTCTTAAGGGTCTGATGGTCTGTCAGGAGATGCCAGTTTTTAAATAAGATGTCTCTGAGTATGTGGTGATGAGCGGAGTATGTGGTGATGAATCTGACGGGCTCACTGGTAGGAACTGGTTTGGAACGTCTCATTAGGAGGGAACTTCTCGGTCTCAACAAGGCCTTGTTAAAGGCCTTCCTGAGATTAGAAGAGGAGTATCCCCTAACTAGTAGGCGTTCACGTAATGCATTAGCCTGTGTTCTAAAATCTTCCTCATGGGTGCAGTTTCTGCGTAAGCGTAGATACTGTGCGAATGGTATACTTCGCACCAGTGGTTTGGGATGAGCACTGGTGGCGTATAACAATGTGTTGCCCGCAGTGGGCTTGCGGTAAAGGTTAGTTCCCAGATAGCCATCTGGTTGTTTGATGATGGTCAGATCCAAAAAAGGAATCTCATCATTGTCAACATTGAAAGTAAAGCATAAATTGAAAGTATTGTGACCCAACCTTTCAATAAATTCCGTAAGTTTGTCTTTAGTTCCTGTCCAGACCAGGAACAGGTCATCAATGTATCTATACCATAATAATACATCCGCTAGATATTCCGCATAATTTTCGTCTGATTGTACTGACCGTTCCCAACCTCCCAGATACAAATTTGCATACGCCGGGGCGCAAGACGTCCCCATGGCGACTCCTTGGGTCTGCAAAAATAATTGTTCGTTAAAGGTGAAAATTTTTTTTGTTAGAATGAATTTTAAAAGAGTCAAGATAAACTCATTTAAGGGCCAAGTATTGGTATCCTGTTCAAAGAGAAAGGAACCAGCCGTCAGGACCCCCTGCTCGTGTGGAATGCTCGAATAGAGAGCTTCGACGTCAATCGACACGAGCAGGGAGTCCGGAGGGATCTGGATTCCCTCCAATTGTTGCAAGAGGTCAGCCGTATCTTGGATGTAAGATGGGAGGCTGCGAACGTGAGGTATCAAGAATGCATCTATAAATTTACTGGCATTGTCTGTCAGAGAACCTATTCCTGACACGATTGGCCTTCCCGGAGGATTGCGTACATTTTTATGGGTTTTGGGGAGTGAATAAAAGGTTGGAATGCGAGGGAATTTAGGGACAAGAAACTCAAAAGTGTCCTTTTCGATGAGGCCCGAGTGCAGGGCCTCAGCGCAAAGGGCAGTTAGTTCCTGAGTAAACGAGGAGGTTAGGGATTCAGTGATAGGGCGGTACCAGTTGCGATTGCCCAAAATTTTGTGGCACATAGCCTGATACTTTTGATGCGTCATTATCACAATGTTGCCTCCTTTGTCTGACTGTTTGATAACAATATCAGAGCGAGTCTGTAGGTTCTTGAGAGCCTGCATCTGTCTAGGGGTCAAATTGGGGGGATATTTTATGCCATTGCTGTAATTTGAGGTCTCGAATAGTGGCCTGTACAAAGGACCAGATTGTAGGGCAGGTCATTAGGTCAGGAAAACGACGTGAACGTAACCGAAACGGTTTACGTTTAGGTGCGGGATTAGCCGCAGTGATTGTAGGGATCTGTGTTTGTGCCAAAGTGTGTGTTTGTGTAAGTGAAGAATCATCAACAGCGCCTTCATCATAGAGGAGCATTAAATCTCGTAGTGCCCGAAATTCTTGTATAGTAAAGTGCTTGGTGCGTTCCGCTAATTCCCGCTCCAAATTGATGTTGGAGCGGTCCTTGTCGAACATGAATTTAAAGGTGAGATTACGTGCAAAGAGATATAAGTCTTTGATGGTCTCATTGACTTTTAAATTATCAGAAGTGCAAAAGCCAAGTCCCAACTGTAGGACTGAGGTTTCATCTTCAGTGAGAGGGACTGAAGTTAAATTAATAATATTTAGGTCTGGGTGGTCGGGGGGATATTGGGTGGTGGCAGTGTGTTGGGTAATGTTTGTGTGGGCTTCATCACGAACGCGTCGAGATTCCCTTGTTGTTGTTTTTTCAGGTCTAAAAAAATCAAATCTTCATTTACTTTGGTGTATTTATTGGTCATGGTGCTAGAATTGAGTACCTTGGGAATGATGTTATGGAGGGTTGTATTAGTCCCTGAGCCTTCAGTTGGAGGCTCGGTGGGGGCTGTAGGTTTGTTGGTAGATTTAGTATTTCTCGATGTTTTTTTGTTCTTTTTGGGATTGGTAGGGGGGGTACCTCCACCGAATCTCAACCGTTTGCGTGTAGAATTCCTCCCAGGTGTGGGCTGTGCATTAGTCTGGAGTGACAGTGTGGATGAAAGGGAAGAATCCGATTCCCCCTCCGTGTTAGGAGGCCTAGGGAAATTGGATCTAGTAGATCCCCTTCTGCCCACAATAGGGTCAGCCCAACGATAGGCATAGCCCTCTGAGAAAGCAACTTGATCTTTACAAAATTTATTCTGTTTTTTGACTATGATATCCTTATTCATAATTTCCAAACGGTCTCTCAATTCTTTCCACTTGGTGTTGAAAGAGGGACTCTCCACCAAGTGTAAATAAGTAGAATTGAGGCGTTCAATTTCTAAATCTAATGTATTCATATCGTCTGTATACTGAGTAATTAATGATCTCATTAGATCTATACTGCAATTAGTTAGAATATATTTCTTCACATGAACTTTTTTCCTTTACCAATCCATTGTTGCTTTTGGACTTTATTTAATATTTTGGTATAGGTCACTCACCATTTCATTTGTGTAATTAGCGCGGCTTTTTGTATTGTTCTATTTATAAATAACCACCATTTAAATGGCTGCCACTTCACTTCCGCCGACCAAGCAGAACGGAAGTTGGCCGCCATACGGATGTTTACATCCAGACTACCTAAAATATGGCCGCCGGGATACTTCCGGCGATAGGATCACATCAAAAATGGCCGCCATAGTACTTCCGGCGCACGCGACCACAGGAAAATGGCCGCTAGTATGCACTTCCATACACAAATAAAAGGACACTTCCAGTATCGCCTAGCATCCCCTGATAAGGTCACGTGACCGTGTCGAACACGCGTCGGGACACAGCCGATACCGGAAGTGAAGTACGAGCCTCGCTGCTCGTTTTTACATGCTTCTTATATCTACCTTAAATGTGAGTAATATCCTTATTATTGTACCTAAATAAAATCTTTTAAAAAAACGTTACTGCACTATCGAGCATCCCTTCTGCCCCACTTCTGCCCCACTTCTGCCCCACTTGCGAGGTACACCACTGACACCAGGCCTCAGAGGGGACGTTTAGTAGGAGACGCACATTAGGAGAACGTATCACCACCACCTTGGACCCAGAGGGAACCCACCTAGGGGACGCCATCCAGGGGAATCCAGAGGCACACAGGAATTGTATATCCAAATGCTGTAACCTTACAGCAATAAGGTAAGGGGACATCTTTACCATACAGAGGAACAGAAGTCACCCATTACCCATATGCACAGCACCCTGGAGACAGACTACTAGCATACACCAGCACCTTCTCCTGCCAGTCTGGGACTGACACCACTGTCACTTTAGTCCCTACAGATATAGGGATGTTTTTTCACGGACTCACCACTATTTATACACCAAATATAATTTGACTGTTCACTATATTGTTTATTTACCATAATAGTTGCAATAATTATGTATAGATATACCTCTCTATTCTCATGCGTTTTTGAAAAATCTGCATTGGCAAGAATAACTGTATCATTTTACGTTTGCTATGCCTTTTACTTCACCTTCAAGCAACTATATATAATTTTATTGAGCTATTTTACTACTTTTTACCTTATTCACTACGGCACTTGTAGAGTATTCATTGATGAAGATTCTTTACTCTAGTTTCTTATGCACAGGTTGCACTTTATTCACGCACAAGGTCGCAAAAACTTTTCTTTATACATATATATATATATATATATACATTTTTAATATACTCTACTAAGAAGTGTATGTCAATGTAATTATAATTTATTGCACCAAGCACTTTACACAATATCGATTGAAACCCTTTTGTACAGCACAACACTACCCTTACTTTATATTCTACTTGGAGGTTGACACCTCTCTCAGTGTTTTGCTGCAGTACCAGACCATCTCTTTATACATCAGGCAGGCGCAGGGGTACTTACCGTATAACTATTCATAGAATATTCCTATCATGCTAATTAGCTAATGATGATATGAATGCACTACATTAGCAAACATACAATACATATTAGGTAATTTTAAAGGATAAAACTTACCTTAATATATTCCTCCTGCAGGACCTGAATAATGGCAGAACAGGTCTCTGGAATTATGATCCCCAGAGCCTGGGGGGAGATGCCTGTCGTGAACTTAAGGTCCTGCAAGCTTCTCCCCGTCGCCAAGTAACGCAACGTGGCGACTAGCCTCTGCTCCGGAGTGATGGCTTGCCGCATGCAGGTATTCTGCCTGCTGGTAAAAGGGGACAGCGAAGCCAACAGGCAGTGAAAAACGGGGTCCGTCCTCCTGAGATAATTCCTGAAATCCTCAGGATTATTCTCACAGATCTCACGGAGCAAAGGCATATGTGAGAATCGGCCACGCTGGCGCAGCCAATTCTTCGTCCATGAACTCCTCCTCACCCTGTTCATGGACTGGACTCGGGTCAAAGTGTTAACCGCAACACCGAGCCCCTGCACAGCACGAACTCGCGAACGAGTACGTCCACACTCCATGGCTTCAAAACAGTCGGCTGGTCAAACAAACTTAACCGAACGCACTGAAGAACAGAAAGGCCTATGAAGAACGACCTGAAGAACAGGAACGAGCGGACCAGAACGGCCTGAGAACAGGTACGAACTGATCCACACGCACTGAAAGACAGATACAAACCTCACAAGCACAAACTGAACCGCAGAAAACGAGCAAATTAAGCTGAAGTCTGAGAAGCGCGAATCGTCTCTAACTAAACGTCTACTAACACGAGATACACACGAGATTAGCAGACGGAGCCCAAAGGGTGTCGTTTTGGATCTTGAGCTTTCTTTTTTATAGTCCCGTCGTACGTGCTGTACGTCATCGCGTGAACCGCCGGACTTTTAGCGTGATCGTGTGTGGTCAAGTCCGTTCACTTTCAAGTCCGACGAAGCCCAGCTGGAAAGTCCGGCGGTTTGTCCGCCAGACTAGCTTCGGCGGACAAAGTCCGATCGTGTGTACGCGGCATTACTGATATCTTAAATGTGTTCCATTCTACAGCTTTGATGGACGTATATATCACTATTACATGATTGATATTGCTGGCTCACCATGATCTACAGTATTCATTTGGTTAAGTGTTTCATTATGAATTTGCTCCCTCATTTTAATTTAATTTATTATCGTGAAGAAGGTAATATGCTTATCACAGTTTTTATAGGGCATATTACAATTAAACAATGATGTTAAATAAAGCTTAACTTCAGGCAAACAGCTAATACACAGATGAATATATTGAGGAGAGCATTTTTGCCTGCTGAATGATTTGTATTTCTGTCCATAAATTCCTGAGATTTACAGAGTCATGCCAGGAAGCGCGAGCAGCCCTGAAAGTATAGCGAGATGTACGGTACTACAGTAGATGTAAAAGC
Organism: Lithobates sylvaticus; assembly: GCA_028564925.1. Classification (NCBI taxonomy): domain Eukaryota; kingdom Metazoa; phylum Chordata; class Amphibia; order Anura; family Ranidae; genus Lithobates; species Lithobates sylvaticus. The sequence continues at coordinate 178,258,688 of CM053036.1, forward strand.
TTTTATGGTACCCAGTGGCAGGTGACACAGACTTACCCAGAGATCATGAAGGTAGAGATAAGCCAGGGGCCTACTTGTCACTTTGCTGCAAAGTGTCACCAGCTCACAAGCCTCAGGATCACTCGACCAAGGTGAACATAAGGGCTACAATGTGGAGACTGTACACTAGGCAGCAGGCAGGAAAATCATCAGGTCCAGGCAGGGGTCAAGACGGGTGGCAACTGGCAAGCAAGAGAGAAGTCAGTTAAATGCTTCAAGCAGGTTTTGGCTAACATGAGTAAGGCTAGGTTCACATCTCCGTGCGGAGCGGCTCGCAGCAGGGGTCCGGTGCATCCCTGTTCACCGTTTCAGGTCTGATTTCAAATTTTTGGCTGAATTCTGACCTAGACCGAACCCGAAGACACACAGGACTCCTGTGCAATTAGCTCCGCAGCTGTCCCGGAGCTGTGTGAAATGGCTCCATTGAGAGCCGGTCACAGGCTCTTGACATGCAAATTGGATGCAGAGAAAGCGGCATCCAATTCGCAATAGTGTGAACCCAGTCTAAGGTTCAGGTGCTAAATTCGCAGCCAATAGAAGTCAATGGGAGCCTAATGTTAAAAACCAGTTCTGGAAATTTTCTAGGCTAACAGGCAAGGGATTGTCAAACAAAATGGCTTGGGGGGGGGGGGGGGGGGGGGGTTGAGTACTGCCCCTGGGGACTTTTACCAAAGCACAGCATGTAATTCAGTTTGGCAAGAAGCAGCACTTTACAACAACACTGACATTTACAGTAAAAAGTGTGTTTAAATTGCTATCAAAATGACAGCTCCTGGCCACTTCCTTCTGTTCGTAATAAATTCAACCAGTGATTCCCTTTATTCATACCGGACCCTTTTAAATGAGGATCTGGGTGGGCTTATGGGAATCTGGAAGCCCCCTTGAACAAGGTCCACAAATCCCGGCCTCCCCCACATGTGAATGGGTATCGGGTACGTTGTACCCCTACTCATTCACCAAAAAAAGATGTGGGCATTTGCCCCATAATTTATAACAGCACTTTAGGGCATTTAGCCTGGTATGGGTTAGGAGAGGAAACCTGGTATGGTCAGATAAGAGTGTCAGAGCGGACCCTATTCCATTTAAAAAAAATAATAATTCTGAATGGGGTCCCCCTTAAAATTATTACCAGACCTGAAGGCATTGCATTGGTACGAATTAGGGGAGAACCCCCACATATTTTTGTTTATTTTTAACTATCCCTGACTTTTGCTTTCATTATAGTCATATAATTGAGTCTGGCCATGTGACGTCACTAGTTGTTAAGGTCCTTAACAACTATTGACATCAGGAGGCCGTCATGTATAACAGCAGTAGTAAAACAATATTACACATGACGTTCATTTCCGGCCAAATGTTTAGACAGCCAATGTCCAGTCCAAACTTGTGTTTGAACCGAACCTTAGGCATACCTCCCAACATTTTGAGATGGGAATGAGGGACACATACTAGCAAATGTATGTAGGCAAAGTACACGCCCCCTGCCACACCCCCTTAAAGGAAAATTAACCAAAAAAAAAAGGTTAATTAAATCCACAAGGGCTTTTCTTTTACTACTATTATTCCTTTATATTGACTTTTAACATTTACAAATGCAACAATTTAGAATTTGGATGAAAGGTTTAGCACTGGGAAACACTTTTTGAAAGATAAAAAGTCCATTTTATATACAACTATATAGATCAGACCAAAATGAGGGACAAATGAGGGGGGAAGAGGGACAGAGGGACATTGCTCCAAATCAGGGACAGTTCCTTGAAATCAGGGACAGTTGGGAGCTATGCCTTAGGTTAATTCCTATCTTCCCATATACCCACACCTAAGGTGAGGAATGAGGTATCTACCTGATATCTTCTGGATTCTAAATGTAGCGCTGATGATTTTTGCCTATTAATGTAATGTTGATGTTTTACAATGCAAGCCTATGGACAGTTCTATGGCTTAGTATTTGGCGCCATCTAGCGGCTAAACACAGTTAGTGAACTGAAACGAATATTGTTTTCACAAAGCACAAAGACTGAATACAGGAAGTGACTGTTATTTGCTTTGAAAGGTTGACCCTTTTTACCCAGGATGCTTGGTGACCTACCCATGGACACTCTCTCTTGCAGTGCATGCTGGGTAGGACATAAAAGGTCTCTTCTGAATGCATGGCCTGCCTGTGAGGACTTGTGAGGAGGCCTCCCAGAAGAAGCGGCCTACAGCCATTACAGAGCGCAACTCCAACAGTTTGTGTGAGTGACCTGACGGTGCCAGAGACACAGTGAGCGAATTGGAGAGATCAAGAGACACTCGTTTGAACATCGGAGGACCGGGTTCACCCATCATAGCGGAACGGAGTGATGGAGCTGGCTGACACAGAAGCAAGCTGCAATCACTGGACCAAAGCTACCATACAGAGCTCCGATCCAGTTGGTGAGCGAGTTGTGGGCCACAGTTTAGTCAGACTTATATACAGGCCTCGCTGGGATCTATAGTCCTACGGAGGAGGAGTATAGCAACTAACACTAGGCAGGCATAAGGCCTATCTGCTATTGCATCTCAAGGCTTGTATCATAGTTACTGAAGTTATACCAGGAGCATCTTTAACTCAACTTGAATTACTTTAACCCTTGGATTACAAATCACAAGGAATTACCCTAGCTAGCGAAGACCAGAAGACTAAAGACTGAGTACTTTAAGTGAGATCTCACGCAGAGCTATAAAAGTAGAGGGAGCTCCCTGGTAATTATCTTGTTTGTAATTGTTTTATAAAAATGTATTGTCCTGTCATTCTATGTTGGGATGACAGCACAATTTCTGTAATCACCTGTTTGAATATATTTACAGTACAATATACTTTGGTTAAGTACCCAGTTGTGTGGAGTATTGTTTTCTCCCAGCAGGTGGAGCCAGTGGATCCTGAGGGTACAATACAGGTATATTGTGTTATATTATATTGTACTGTATTGTATTGCACCACAGCTGTGTCAAGGGGACTGAACCAATTCAGTGGAGGTTCTTAGCAGAGTGCAGGCCCAAATCAATCAAGCAGCTCCTTTGGGGGTCAGTGCTACATAAAGATCTTTAAGAAACATTACCTCATCAACATGGAGGAATATTTGAGTATAAACAGGGAGTCAGGTGCTTATTAAGTGCTTGCTTTTCAGAGAATAGCTGTGTATAACTTGTTGAAATGTTTGAAAATATTAATAAATGTTTATTTTTGTGTAAATATATAGTTACAAGGTGGATAAGGTTAAATATAGACACCAGTCGATCAGTGGAATCACTAGGGTTGTTGTCATCTGGTGCAGTAAACAATGGTGTCACCCACCCCCCAAAAACTACCCTTTTTAAATCCCAAATACCACCTGCACTGTTAGCATATTCACACTAAATACCTCTAGTATCACTGCGACCCCTCTACACCCCAAATACCCCCAAAGCTGTGGCCTCACTACATCCGAGACACCCTCAGCACTGTGACCCCTCTATACCCCAGATACCCCCAGCACTATCACCTCTCTACCTCCCAAATATCCCCAGTACAGTGACCCCTCTACCCCTTTCTCTAGATACCCTCCACACTGTAACCTCTTTACACCCCAGATACCCCCAGAACTGTTGCCTCACTACATCCCAGATACCCTCAGCACTGTGACCTCTCTACACCCCAGATACCCTCAGCAATGTGACCTCTCTACACCCCAGATACCCTCAGCACTGCCACCTCTCTACCTCCCAGATATCCCCAGCACTGTGACCCCTCTACCCATTCCCCTGATACCCTCCACTCTGAGGCCACGCTACCCATTTTATGACCATATCACCTGCCCTGTGACTCCTCTACCCATTCCTCCCCAATACACCCTGCACTAGACATGTGCACGCTGAAATATTTTGTTTCGGAATTTCGTTTTCGTCCGAAAATTTTTTTTTTTTAGTTACTCCCAAAATTCGTTTTTATTTATTTTGTTTTTCGTTAAAAATTACATTCGTCCGAAAATCCAAATGAATTAAGGTCAAATCTGTCATTGAAGGCTTATGGTGTCTGTCGAATGTTCAAAGAAGATTAGACGGATCAGCTAAACTGTATGACTCCACCCAATTCCAGCAGAAATCTTTTCTCTCTACGTCGAATCTTTTCTCTCTACGTCGAATATTCTCTCTACGTCTAATCTTTCCTCTCTACGTCTAATCTTTCCTCTCTACGTCTAATCTTTCCTCTCTACGTCTAATCTTTCCTCTCTACGTCAAATCTCTCTATGTGAAATAAACTTGGACTAATATAGTTAAGGTTAGGCACATTCGACCACAGGTTCGATGGACACAGATTGTTATTGTCAGCGTCGAATTTCCTATCTATATCGAACTGTTGTCACAACGAAAACGAAAATGAAGCATTTGTTTATGTCGGGTCTTTCGCTTTTCGGATTCTGCACTTTCGTTATCGTTTGTTAAAACGATAACGAAAATACCTGAAATTCTTACGAAAATGCATTCGGACGAAAATGAATGCACATGTCTACCCTGCACTGTGATCCCTCTTCCCATTTACACACACCCCAATACCCCTAGCACTGTGACCCCTCTACCAATTCTCCCTACACCTGATACCCCCCCTGCGACCCCTCTACCCATTTTCCTTGATATCCCCTGCACCGTGACACCTCTACCCATTCCTACTCATTAGACCCTGCACTGTGATCCCTCTTCCCATTTACCCCCCTCCCACCTCAATACCCCCTGCACTGTGACCCCTCTACCCAATACCCCCCCACTGTGACCCCTCTACCCATTTCCCCCTTGTATCCCCTGCACTGTGACCCCTCTACCCATTCCTCCCCAAAACACCTTGCACCGTGGTCCCTTTTTTTTTTACCCCCCACCCCAATACCCCCTGCACTGTGACCCCTCTACCCATTTCCCCCTGATATCCCCTGCACTGTGACCCCTCTACCCATTCCTCCCCAATACACCCTGCACTGTTGTCCCTCTTCCCATTTACCCCTCACTCCAATACCTCCTACACTGTGATCCCTCTTCCCATTTACCCCCCCACCCCAATACCCCCTGCACTGTGACCCATCTACCCATTAACCCCACACCCCAATACCTCCTACACTGTGATCCCTCTTCCCATTTACCCCCCACCCCATTACCCCCTTCACTGTGACCCCTCTACCCATTTCCACCCTATATCTCCTGCACTGTGACCCCTCTACCCATTCCCCTCACACTCGATACCCCCACTGTGACCCCTCTACCTATTACTTCCCCCAGAAATCCTGTGCAGTGTGCCCCCTCTATCCATTCCCCCCATACTCCCCCTACCCAAGATCCCCCTACCCATAATCCCCCTGATAACTCACCTATGTACCATGTCATGTAGGCAGAAGAGGGAGTGGAAGTGTGGGATACCCAAGCCCTCCAGCAGTAGTGGAACTCCATAGACTGTCCTCCAAGGGCACAAACCCAGTGGCACCCACAGCCCATGCACAGTGTGTTCAATCACAGTTCTTCCAAAGCTGGTCTCCGGATTTTCCACAAAGCTGCTGAATTTCAAATTACCCGCCCACACAGAGTAATATGGGCAGGAAGTGGAGCAGATCCAACTTCCCTCCTTTTGCATTCATGTGGGGGAGGCTGTGCTGCCCGATTCACAGCTCCCCTGCAAGACAGACACAGAGATAATGCACGTGGGGTGAACCGGCACACCCCGTGCGCATACCTTTGGCCTCACCCCTCTGGCGGGTGTTACCCGGGTGCGGGCAGCACCCCCCAACGCCACTGTGGTTGATCCAGTTCAACTTGAGTGTGCGTGTGTTTTCCATATCTCTGTATATATGAACTAAAAAGTCTAATGTGTGAAAAATGTCAACCCTCACTGTGTTAGATCAACATTCAAAAAACAGAGCCCCAGCCCCTAGTGTTTATGCTTCTGCAACACTGATGTACAACTTTGTGAGTTAATTTGCAGAGGCATAAATAAACTTACCAGAATAATGAGCCACAGTCAATGCTGAGAGGCTTAATTTAAAGAGTGTGTTAGAGCCCCAGCCTCCACTTATAAGTATTAAACACACACAGTTTCAGTTGGATAATGCCCTTTTTTAAGAAGCTCTAATAAAAGTTTGGTTTTAAACCTGTGGCTTATTTGGTATGTGGGTATGCACACCCTTGCTTGTTTTCCAAATCTCTGTACAACGAGCTTGCTAGGAAACACAACAAAAGTTATTTGATCCAAAAGTAAAAATGAGGTACCGCTCAGGTGGGAGGTATAGTCCAAAGCTAAACTGCAGTGAGTGCTGTCTGGGATGGGAGCTTGTCACGGCTCCAGGCTTCAATATACCTGAGAGAATGTCCGTAAGCCGAACATCAAAAAGCAGACCCGTGTGAAGGAATGAATAGCATGAATGGTAGCCTCAGGCAAGGCATAATCATGGGATGGGCCTGGGCTGAGGTTGCTATTCATGTCATTCATTCCTGAACACGGTCTGCTTTTTGATGTGTGGCTTACGGATATTCTCTCTGCTAAAAAGTTTTTTGAATTTATCTACAATCCCTGCCGACACCACCAACTGAGGAAGCGAGTTCCACATCCTTGCTTCTCTAACAATAAAGAGCCTCTTACACAGTTTAAAATGTAACCACTTTCCATCCAACTTCATTTGTGTAGCTGCATGTCTTTTTTAGAGTACTTAGGTTAACAAGTTTCCTCCTGATGCTGGAGTCACCATTCAAAGATTTAGTATTTATTTTTTACATTTTAAAATAATTACCATTCTAACGTTATACTCACTTTTTATATTGCTTTCCGGTATCCAGGTCCATTTTTAGTTAAAATCGGCACTTTTAAAAATCTTGCACCTGAGTTTTTCATTTTGCTTGTGGGCATTTGAAGCCCACAAGCAATCACTTCCGTGTTCCATTCCATTTGAACTACCAGGATTCCTTGCTGGTTCCCACGCATGCTCACTGGCAACAGCGCCGAGCGGCGTAAACATCTATGTTGCCATCACAACAGAATTGAAATCACGCGAGGTTTCGCATTGGCTATGCGCATGTTGTTGAAATCACGCGAGATTATGCCTCGGCTATGCGCACTGACTCCTGGGAGGAATTACACGAGATCCCAGGAGACAGTGCGGTGATCACCGGAAATTAGGCAGCTACCCGCACAAACCCCGCCCACACAGCCGCAGGGACAGAACACTGTCACCACAAACACAGACACCGATCTAAAGGTACGAGGAAAAAAAAAAAAAAACTTCCATTTAGCACTCTTTGCTGCATTTAAAAAGCAATGAGCTTAACTTAGAAAAATGTGTGCAGAACCGCTTTAAGTGTCTCTTCTTCAGGGAGAATACATGTATTGTTAGTAGTGTTCCACATAACTACGGTTCTCCAGCTCCCTTATTAGCTCCCTTCTTTGGTTTATCTTCAGTTCAAGCACATTCTTCCTGAGGATTGGTGACCAGAACTAGACATCATACTCAAGATGTGGTCGAACAAAAGGTTTGTAAAGTGGGAAAATTATAGTTTTATCTAATTTATATCTCTCTTTTTAAAGCATGCTTTTAGTGATTCTGTCTTGCTTACTGCAGCTTGGTGTGATCTAGGATCTACCAGGACCCCCAGGTCCTTTTCTATTCTCGATTCCACCAGAGGTTCTCCCTCTAGTGAATAATTTGCATCCATATTTTTAGCTCCCAGGGGGATTACTTTACATTTTTCAATATTAAACCACATCTGTCATATAGTTGCTCACCCCTCTATTCTAAGTTGGTCCTCTTGTAAAGTTGCTATAGCCTGTTTTCAAGTTATAGCCCTGCTTAGCTTTAGGCCCCTTTCACACGGACGGATAGAATGGTGCTTTTAGCTGCGGATTTTCTAGTTTTCTACCGCAGCTAAAAGCACACAATGCTTTCCTATGGCCCCATTCACACACAGCGTTTACCTGCAAATTCGTTACATGCGGTTCCGTGCGAATAGAAAAAATAGAATTGAATGCGTCCAGGTGCGATGTAGCGCAGCTATATGCACATAACCGCAGGTAATCGCAGTCTTTTTTTTCAACTGCGGATAGCGGCGTGAGAAAAATTAAAATTTCAACCGGAAGCACATAAAAATCAACAGGTGTACCTGGGAAATGACACAGGAAGTGCATATGGATAGAGGAAAGAAAAGGGGAGAAGACAGCATGGCGGCTCGAGACATCTCCCATGAGGTCATTATAGCCCTGGTGCATGCCCGCCCGGAGCTATGGGACCCAGAATGCCCAGGATATGCAGACAGAGTTTTGAAGAGGTCGAAGTGGGAGGAAGTTTACTGATATGTTACACCAAATTGGGAGGATATGTCTGCGACAGAACAGGATAACCGAGGTGAGTGCAAGGTTTGTGGTGAAGCAGGGTCCACATGCATCATAGCTGTTATCACAAGCTGAACATTTACCCACTTTGACCATTGCCATTGTTTAGTGATACATCACTGACTTTTTACCCCCTTTGACCAGGCCATTGTTTAGTGATACATCACTGCATCGCTGACTTTTTACCCCCTTTGACCATGGCCATTGTTTAGTGATACATCACTGCATCACTGACTTTTTACCCCTTTGACCAGGCCATTGTTTAGTGATACATCACTGCATCACTGACTTTTTACCCCCTTTGACCAGGCCATTGTTTAGTGATACATCACTGCATCACTGACTTTTTCCCCGCTTTGACCAGGCCATTGTTTAGTGATACATCACTGCATTACTGACTTTTTACCCCCTTTGACCAGGCCGTTGTTTGGCGATACAGCACTGCATCACTGACTTTTTACCCTCTTAAATATATATTGCAGGAAAGGAGGTTTATACACGTTGGAGGTCCCTACGCGACCGGTACAAAAAAGAAGTCAACGAAGAGAAGGCTGCGGAGAGAAGTGGAGCACCCTCAACCCGTCGCAGGCCTAACCCCCATGCAGAGGCTTTGTCTTTTTTGAGGCGTACCACGAGATGGGCCCGTAAGTATAACTTAACATTTTGTGGGCAGTATAGCTGCACGGTCCCATTGATTAGAATGTGCTAAACAATGTTCCCTTAGCTCCAAAGGTGTAGTGTACACATGACAATATTGTTTTTTTTTTTACTTTTATGTTGTTTTTGTTACCTAGAACTGTGTCAAGTGTTCCTGCGAGAGCAAGCGCAAGGCGTGAAAGTTTGTCACCAGAAGACGCTGACACCCGTCAAGAAAACATTTCCGATACAGTTTCATCCCAAGAATATATACCATCCACTCAAGAACCTGCGGTATGTATTTTCAAAACGTCACAAACTCCGCCCAAAAATAAAAATAAAAAACTGGCGTTGGTACATATGTTCTTTTGAGGAGAAACAATGGCTTACTTTTTGGGCAAAGTACCACCTCAGTACTTCTGGCTTTGGTCTTCAGGTCTTGCTGTTAGCTGTGTATCATCTATTCTAAACAGGTGATGCAAGCTGTGACATGACTTAAATATTTGTTCAAGCATCATGTTTAGCAGTATGCTGTAGTGTGACCTCAACTTCAGAAGCATAATCTATATATTTGATCTATTTTCAGGGAAATACAGATAGGAGAGTCCGGTCTACTTCAACCACCCGACGAACACGCTTGACTCAACAAGAGACACCTTTTGAGGAATATTTTAACCGTATTATTGCAGAAATGAGAAACCAATCCCAAAACCAGGCCAAAGATGATGAATTCCTCAACATCTCAGACCCAGATGTCATGTTTTTGCAAATGTTGCTTTGTCTAGTCAAGTAGATTCCTCCAGATAAGAGCACTGAGGTCAGGGGTGATATACATGCCTATATAACGTATATCGTTTCCGCTTGCAAAGAGCTACGCCCATATCCTAAATTTCAGCCATGGGCTATGGGTTTTAATTCGCCTAGTGGTTCTTTGAGTAGACCAATGCCCAGTCAGCAGTGCCATGACAACACACCTGCCATTAACCCTTATGCGGGACCCCCACCAATGTATACACCTTACCCAGCTAATCCTGGTTATCAAAGGATGCATGTGCAGCCACACCCAGTTACTTCACCCTCATCTTCCCGATCAGGATCACCCATAGATGTTGGCAGTGAACCAAGCCACTCCTCTATGCGTCACCCTTATCCAGTGTATGAAAACTTATAGTTTAGACCTTCTAATTACATATGACTGTTTTAATATTTAATTTTAATGTTTTTGATACGTATACAAACTAATGTTTACAACCCCAGATTCCTCCATCGATGCTGAACTGTGTGGATGGAGGAATCTCCCACTGTCCCAAGCTTGAATATCTTGCTACTTGGCCCCACTGCCTCTCACAATAACTAAACATTCTGATTGGGTGCAAGCATTGTTTAGGTTGAGAGCCAGCGGGACTGACTATAGATACTGAAGCTAGGCGCAGTGGGAGATCACCCCATCTACACAGTGCAGCGTACATGGAGAAATCTGTTTCCTCCATCGATGCTGAACTGTGTGGATGGAGGAATCTCCCACTGTCCCAAGCTTGAATTTCTTGCTACTTGGCCCCACTGCCTCTCACAATAACTAAACATTCTGATTGGGTGCAAGCATTGTTTAGGTTGAGAGCCAGCGGGACTGACTATAGATACTGAAGCTAGGCGCAGTGGGAGATCACCCCGTCTACACAGTGCAGCGTACATGGAGAAATCTGTTTCCTCCATCGATGCTGAACTGTGTGGATGGAGGAATCTCCCACTGTACCAAGCTTGAATATCTTGCTACTTGGCCCCACTGCCTCTCACAATAACTAAACATTCTGATTGGGTGCAAGCATTGTTTAGGTTGAGAGCCAGCGGGACTGACTATAGATACTGAAGCTAGGCGCAGTGGGAGATCACCCCATCTACACAGTGCAGCGTACATGGAGAAATCTGTTGCACTATTTTACTGCACTCAGTGTCCAGCTGTATACTCAAAAAACTGTTAGCAGAACTTTAAGCATACTATATTTTTCCGGGGGGGTGTTATTTTTTGGGACTCATGTTACCATTTGTACTTTGTACTGAGTCAACTCAGTGTCCAGCTGTATACTCAAAAAATTGTTAGCAGCATTTTAAGCATACTATATTTTTCCGGGGGGGGGTGTTATTTTTTGGGACTCATGTTACCATTTGTACTGAGTCAATTTGTACTTGAAACTAAAAGAAAATGTCCAATATTCCAAAGGAATTAAAAACATAGTGTTATATACTTGTAGTATTCAATGTTTTGTAAGGCTTGTCTATTTTTTCTAACCTTTTTTTACGTTGCATAGCAAAGTTAAAAAATAAAAACAATTTATAATTGTAAAACATTGTAGACTACTTTATTCCAAACAGAAATGGAAACGGATCTAACAAGCAGGTTGCTGCAACATGGGTAACAAATAAAAACTTTACACATAGTCATTTTGCCATGGGACCTGTCCATCTTCTGTCAAAAAATAGTCAGCAAAATCCTCTAGCACTTGTAGGGCTTGATTAGTGGGATGAGTGCCAGTAACATGACCTATGGGTTCTTCATAAAGTGGTAACGGGGATTCGGTGGACAGAATCTCCTTACCTCTCAAAAAGTTGTGGAGAACACAACATGCCAAAACTACATTGACCGCATGATCCACTTCAAGGTGCGTGGCTGTCATCAATACACGCCATTTGGCAGTGCAAATACCAATTGCGCACTCCACCATTCTCCGAGCTCTGCTGAGACGATAATTAAAAATGCGCCTCCTGGCAGTGAGACCATGCCTCGTATAGGGCCTGAGAAGGTGGGTGGATAAGGCAAATGCCTCATCTCCAAGCACTACCAAGGGAAGATCGGGCATAGCAGTACCAGGAAGAGGCCTTGCCTGTGGCACATTAAATTCCCCATATTCAAATCGCTGGCCCAACATGGAATTACGGAAGATTCTGGAATCGCCAGAACTCCCGTAAGCTCCGACATCCACAGCAATGAATCTCATGTTGGCATCGCTGAGTCCCAGGAGGACAATGGAGAAGTACTTTTTATAGTTAAAATAGGGCCACCTCAATACCCCCTGCACTGTGACCCCTCTACCCAATACCCCCCCCACTGTGACCCCTCTACCCATTTCCCCCTTGTATCCCCTGCACTGTGACCCCTCTACCCATTCCTCCCCAAAACACCTTGCACTGTGGTCCCTCTTTTTTTTACCCCCCACCCCAATACCCCCTGCACTGTGACCCCTCTACCTATTTCCCCCTGATATCCCCTGCACTGTGACCCCTCTACCCATTCCTCCCCAATACACCCTGCACTGTTGTCCCTCTTCCCATTTACCCCTCACTCCAATACCTCCTACACTGTGATCCCTCTTCCCATTTACCCCCCCACCCCAATACCCCTGGCACTGTGGAACTCCATAGACTGTCCTCCAAGGGCACAAACCCAGTGGCACCCACAGCCCATGCACAGTGTGTTCAATCACAGTTCTTCCAAAGCTGGTCTCCGGATTTTCCACAAAGCTGCTGAATTTCAAATTACCCGCCCACACAGAGTAATATGGGCAGGAAGTGGAGCAGATCCAACTTCCCTCCTTTTGCATTCATGTGGGGGAGGCTGTGCTGCCCGATTCACAGCTCCCCTGCAAGACAGACACAGAGATAATGTACGTGGGGTGAACCGGCACACCCCGTGCGCATACCTTTGGCCTCACCCCTCTGGCGGGTGTTACCCGGGTGCGGGCAGCACCCCCCAACGCCACTGTGGTTGATCCAGTTCAACTTGAGTGTGCGTGTGTTTTCCATATCTCTGTATATATGAACTAAAAAGTCTAATGTGTGAAAAATGTCAACCCTCACTGTGTTAGATCAACATTCAAAAAACAGAGCCCCAGCCCCTAGTGTTTATGCCTCTGCAACACTGATGTACAACTTTGTGAGTTAATTTGCAGAGGCATAAATAAACTTACCAGAATAATGAGCCACGGTCAATGCTGAGAGGCTTCATTTAAAGAGTGTGTTAGAGCCCCAGCCTCCACTTATAAGTATTAAACACACACAGTTTCAGTTGGATAATGCCCTTTTTTAAGAAGCTCTAATAAAAGTTTGGTTTTAAACCTGTGGCTTATTTGGTATGTGGGTATGCACACCCTTGCTTGTTTTCCAAATCTCTGTACAACGAGCTTGCTAGGAAACACAACAAAAGTTATTTGATCCAAAAGTAAAAATGGGGTACCGCTTTGGTATGTGGGTATGCACACCCTTGCTTGTTTTCCAAATCTCTGTACAACGAGCTTGCTAGGAAACACAACAAAAGTTATTTGATCCAAAAGTAAAAATGGGGTACCGCTCTCTGTACAACGAGCTTGCTAGGAAACACAACAAAAGTTATTTGATCCAAAAGTAAAAATGGGGTACCGCTTTGGTATGTGGGTATGCACACCCTTGCTTGTTTTCCAAATCTCTGTACAACGAGCTTGCTAGGAAACACAACAAAAGTTATTTGATCCAAAAGTAAAAATGGGGTACCGCTCAGGTGGGGTACCGCTCACGGCTAAAGCTAAACTGCAGTGAGTGCTGTCTGGGATGGGAGCTTGTCACGGCTCCAGGCTTCAATATACCTGAGAGAATGTCCGTAAGCCGAACATCAAAAAGCAGACCCGTGTGAAGGAATGAATAGCATGAATGGTAGCCTCAGGCAAGGCATAATCATGGGATGGGCCTGGGCTGAGGTTGCTATTCATGTCATTCATTCCTGAACACGGTCTGCTTTTTGATGTGTGGCTTACGGATATTCTCTCTGCTAAAAAGTTTTTGGAATTTATCTACAATCCCTGCCGACACCACCAACTGAGGAAGCGAGTTCCACATCCTTGCTTCTCTAACAATAAAGAGCCTCTTACACAGTTTAAAATGTAACCACTTTCCATCCAACTTCATTTGTGTAGCTGCATGTCTTTTTTAGAGTACTTAGGTTAACAAGTTTCCTCCTGATGCTGGAGTCACCATTCAAAGATTTAGTATTTTGCATATTCCCTTTTAAAGCGTTTTTTTTTTACATTTTAAAATTATTACCATTCTAACGTTATACTCACTTTTTATATTGCTTTCCGGTATCCAGGTCCGTTTTTAGTTAAAATCTGCACTTTTAAAAATCTTGCACCTGAGTTTTTCATTTTGCTTGTGGGCATTTGAAGCCCACAAGCAATCACTTCCGTGTTCCATTCCATTTGAACTACCAGGATTCCTTGCTGGTTCCCACGCATGCTCACTGGCAACAGCGCCGAGCGGCGTAAACATCTATGTTGCCATCCCAACAGAATTGAAATCACGCGAGGTTTCGCATTGGCTATGCGCATGTTGTTGAAATCACGCGAGATTATGCCTCGGCTATGCGCACTGACTCCTGGGAGGAATTACACGAGATCCCAGGAGACAGTGCGGCGATCACCGGAAATTAGGCAGCTACCCGCGCAAACCCCGCCCACACAGCCGCAGGGACAGAACACTGTCACCACAAACACAGACACCGATCTAAAGGTACGAGGAAAAAAAAAAAAACTTCCATTTAGCACTCTTTGCTGCATTTAAAAAGCAATGAGCTTAACTTAGAAAAATGTGTGCAGAACCGCTTTAAGTGTCTCTTCTTCAGGGATAATACATGTATTGTTAGTAGTGTTCCACATAACTACGGTTCTCCAGCTCCCTTATTAGCTCCCTTCTTTGGTTTATCTTCAGTTCAAGCACATTCTTCCTGAGGATTGGTGACCAGAACTAGACATCATACTCAAGATGTGGTCGAACAAAAGGTTTGTAAAGTGGGAAAATTATAGTTTTATCTAATTTATATCTCTCTTTTTAAAGCATGCTTTTAGTGATTCGGTCTTGCTTACTGCAGCTTGGTGTGATCTAGGATCTACCAGGACCCCCAGGTCCTTTTCTATTCTCGATTCCACCAGAGGTTCTCCCTCTAGTGAATAACTTGCATCCATATTTTTAGCTCCCAGGGGGATTACTTTACATTTTTCTGATTGGGTGCAAGCATTGTTTAGGTTGAGAGCCAGGGGGACTGACTATAGATACTGAAGCTAGGCGCAGTGGGAGATCACCCCATCTACACAGTGCAGCGTACATGGAGAAATCTGTTGCACTATTTTACTGCACTCAGTGTCCAGCTGTATACTCAAAAAACTGTTAGCAGCACTTTAAGAATACTATATTTTTCCGGGGGGTGTTATTTTTTGGGACTCATGTTACCATTTGTACTTTGTACTGAGTCAACTCAGTGTCCAGCTGTATACTCAAAAAATTGTTAGCAGCATTTTAAGCATACTATATTTTTCCGGGGGGGGGGGGGGGGGTGTTATTTTTTGGGACTCATGTTACCATTTGTACTGAGTCAATTTGTACTTGAAACTAATAGAAAATGTCCAATATTCCAAAGGAATTAAAAACATAGTGTTATATACTTGCAAGTATTCAATGTTTTGTAAGGCTTGTCTATTTTCTCTAACCTTTTTTTACGTTGCATAGCAAAGTTAAAAAATAAAAACAATTTATAATTGTAAAACATTGTAGACTACTTTATTCCAAACAGAAATGGAAACGGATCTAACAAGCAGGTTGCTGCAACATGGGTAACAAATAAAAACTTTACACATAGTCATTTTGCCATGGGACCTGTTCATCTTCTGTCAAAAAATAGTCAGCAAAATCCTCACGCACTTGTAGGGCTTGATTAGTGGGACGAGTGCCAGTAACATGACCTATGGGTTCTTCATAAAGTGGTAACGGTGATTCGGTGGACAGAATCTCCTTACCTCTCAAAAAGTTGTGGAGAACACAACATGCCAAAACTACATTGACCGCATGATCCACTTCAAGGTGCATGGCTGTCATCAATACACGCCATTTGGCAGTGCAAATACCAAATGCGCACTCCACCATTCTCCGAGCTCTGCTGAGACGATAATTAAAAATGCGCCTCCTGGCAGTGAGACCATGCCTCGTATAGGGCCTGAGAAGGTGGGTGGATAAGGCAAATGCCTCATCTCCAAGCACTACCAAGGGAAGATCGGGCAGAGCAGTACCAGGAAGAGGCCTTGCCTGTGGCACATTAAATTCCCCATATTCAAATCGCTGGCCCAACATGGAATTACGGAAGATTCTGGAATCGCCAGAACTCCCGTAAGCTCCGACATCCACAGCAATGAATCTCATGTTGGCATCGCTGAGTCCCAGGAGGACAATGGAGAAGTACTTTTTATAGTTAAAATAGCGGGAACCTGAGTTTGGTGGCTTGATGAGTCGGATATGTTTCCCATCTAATACTCCAATGCAATTTGGGAAGTTAGTCTTCTCCCAAAATTCTTCCGCTATTTCCTCCCACAGACTGGATGTTGGTTCCGGCATGACTCTGGTTTTAAGCTCTTCCCAAATAACAAGGCAAGTATCATGTACTATTGTAGCTACAGTGGAAATTCCCATTAGGAATTGATGATGAAGGGAGGTGAAACTGGCACCAGTGGCAAGGTATCTGCAATACAAAATTGATAACAATTCAGAAAAAAATTATATATATATATACATACATACATACACACTATTGTCAATAATGTTGGTACACCTGCATGTACATGAGCATCTGTTCAACATATGGAAACCTACCTTAAAGTAAGTAACAGCCGTTCTTCTGCACTAATGCTTCGTCTCATGTTGGTCCTGGTTCTACTCAGGCGTCCTCTAAAAAGTTCCAACAGTTCATCGAAGGTTGCCACCGACATCCTGGTATAATTAAAGAACTTGTCCCCGTGAGTCCTCAGCTCACCGAACATCAGGGCAAAGTAGCCAATCGATAGACGCTGGAAGGTCAAGGGATGGACCCAGTAACGACGGGGACGTCGCCTGCACTCGATCGCTCTTCTCCTCTTCATCCTCATCATCAGCAATATGAGCATTGCCAGCAAACCGCTCATATTCACATTCATTTTCCAAAAAATCCAAAAAATCAGGCACAATACACTGATCACTCCTCTCCCTATGAAACTCAAACACACACTCAGCCAGTGAACAAAGAAACTAGAAAAAGGTGGTTTGCAATGCAGAGGACCGAAATGCATCATGGGTAGATTCAAGGGAACAATTCCCTTGGGAACAAAAGGGTTGCTATGGGAATGCTTTTGGAATGTACTGCAGCTAAACGCAACTGCACGTAAACGCTCGTAAACGCAGGTAATCGCACTGTACAAATGCAGCTGATCGCTGTGCCTGGAGTCTTGAAGTTTCACAGACAAAATAAACATGCTAAACTGCGGCAGGACAGCCGTCCGTGGGAAAGGGGCCTTATATTGTCAGCAAACACTGAGATTTAACTGTCGATTCCAACCTATATATCATTAATGAACATGTTAAATAGAATTGGACCCAGGTCCGAGCCCTGTGGTACCCTGTTTAAGACTAGACTATTCAGAAAATATAACATTTATCACTACTTTCTGGATGCACTCCTGCAACCAGTTTTCTATCCAGGTAAATACAATATCATTAAATAAAATAAAACACTGCACTATGAGATAATAGAAATCAGCTGGCACTCACTAGACAAATCATGTAAACAGGTAAAATATAAAAATAGTGCAGCGCTCATAGTGTAAAAAGTGCAAAAATAATACCATGCAATGAACAAATATTAAATCAATAGGTATGACAATAGTCATAAAACTGTGAATATGCACATAAATGACAGAAGGTAAAGTCCAACAACAAAATAATATGGTAAATTCTGTGCTGTGATCAATAATGTAATAATGATGAATGCATAAAATTCAATGACTTAAAAATAAAAGTTCAATGAAAAAGAATCCACCAAGAAATTGAAATCCTTGAGATGAAGATCAAAATACCCATGTGAAGGCACAATAGAGAAAATACCGTATTTTTCGCTCCATACGATGCATTTTTCCCCCCAAAAATTTTTTGGGGGGGGGGGAAAGCCTCTGTGTCTTGTGGAGTGAATATACACCAGCCAGCCACCCCCCCCCCCCCCAAAACACCATTGCCACCACTTTTTTTTTTCAAAATATCTGGTCTTTTTTTATTTATATAACTAAAAGAAAGCTCTATTTGTGTGAAAAAAAAAATGTATTTACGCATAGTATTGTATGACCACAAAATTGCCAATTAAAGTAGCACAGTGCTGAATAGCAAAAAATGCCCAGGACATGAAGGGGGTAAAACCGGCTGAGGTGGTTAAAATGTGTTTTTTTTTATTTTTTATGTAAACAGTGTAAGTAGACTTGGAAATCAGCCTCCAAAAGTCTACAATACAGCAGAGCTCGGAGAGGGGAGGGAGATTCATCACAAGAGGACAGTCAGAGGTGAAGCAGCTTCACTTAGATCAGGGGGCCCGGACAACTCCTCACATTAAGAAAGTCAGTTTTTGTCTCCACCCCCTACCCACCTCTGAGCACCATCCCTTGGTTCCACCCCATACCCACCTCCCAGTGTACTGCCCTTTTTAGAGAATACAGAACAAACATTTGTATGGAATTTGTTAATGACAACAAGAAAAGCAGTAAAGTAGATCCCCTGCAGCCAGCAGCAATAGACCCTTTTCAGCAACAATGGACCTCAACAACATGAGACAGGGCAGCAACAACAGATTTCCCATCAGCCAGCATCAATAGACTCTCCAGCAGCCAGCAACAATAGATCGCTTCCTTAACAGTAGATCCCTTCCAGCAACTATT
Organism: Lithobates sylvaticus; assembly: GCA_028564925.1. Taxonomy (NCBI): domain Eukaryota; kingdom Metazoa; phylum Chordata; class Amphibia; order Anura; family Ranidae; genus Lithobates; species Lithobates sylvaticus. Next base: position 178,277,459 of record CM053036.1, read on the forward strand.
GACCCCCAGCAACATAAGCCCAACCAGCAACGATAGACTGCCACGCAAAAATAGATCCCCCAGCAACAATAGATCCCCAGCGGCCAGCAACAATAGACCCCTCTCTGAACAGTAGATCTCTTCCAGCAACATAAGCCCCCCTCCCACCAACAATAGATCCCTCACCAGCAACAATAATGGACCACCCCATCAACAATAGACTGTCATGCAAAAATAGATCTTCAGGAACAATAGATCCCCCAGCAGCCATGGACCCTCCAGCACACCTTAGCACTCCTTGCCATTACATATATTCAGTGCTGGAGGTGCCAAAACAGCATTCCTGCTGAATAAAAACTCTGTCTATATGACATTATTATATAACACTGAAGGGTTTTTTAATAATTTTGTATGATTTGATACAAGGCATCAAGAAGAACCTGCACATAAGCCCTTTGTTGAAATATACTTGTCATTTTATGTCAAGAAATATACACTGAGAAAGTAAAATATGTTAGTGGGATGCAGCATGATAATAAATGCAACTGAACTGTTTAAGTGATAACAGCACCTTTATTTTTTAGTGGGATAATTTTATCAAGATTAATAAACCCAGACTTGTGGTCAAATATAAAATGCATGAGGTGTAATTAAACATAAATGTGTCATTTTAGCATTCCTAATCCTCTGCCTCACTTTATATAAGTGAAGTGCAGCCGTCTATGTGTTCTAATATATGATTTCTTATCTTTTAAATTGCCTTTTAACTTTCCTAAATTTCCTTTTGATGCCCTCCCCCGGATTTGTATCAGTCCATCTATCTATGTATTTATATACATTTCAATGTTCACAGCCAAAAAAGTGCATAGTAGTCAGACTGGGAATGTAAAACATTGGAAGCAAAGTTATTTTGGCTGCCAACCACTGCCTCCTGTCTGCTTAAGAAATGCAGTCACTTGCAGAGTTACATAGCGCATCTAACTAAGCCAAAATTAGCAGCAAGTTCAGCAGGAGAACTGTCAGACAATAAGCTAGGTTGGTGAAAGGTTATAATATGTACTGTGGGAAATACTGAAGATCACCTTGCACTGTAAGGTGAAAGCTTTATCTAAGTACCTGCAGATTCACCTTGTGATATAGTGAGATTTTCTTTCACATCTTTTACTTATTGATAAGAATATTCATAATGTAAGAATATCAATAAAATCAATGTAAATTGACTTTATGTTTCACCGAGTGTGGTTCTCCCTTGTTATGCCGCGTATTCTCGTCGGAAAAAGCTCTGATGGTTTTCCCGTCGGAATTCCGACGGAATTTCGCTCAAACTGACGGTCAACCGACGGTCAACAACACCACGGCATACAACACGTTCGACTGCACTATAAAAAGGAAGTTTAATCCTTCTGAGCATGCAACGAATTGTTTCCGAGCATGCGTCAGAATTTTGCGTGTTGGAATTGCATACACACGATCGGAAAATCCGATAGAAAGGTTTTCCGTCGGAAAAATTAAGAACAGGTTCTCAATCCAAAGTCCGTCGGAAATTCCGACAGAAAAAGACAGATGGGCATACACATGGTCAGAAAATCAGATGAAAAGCTCCCATCGGACTGTTTCCAACGGAAATTCCGACCGCGTGTACACGGCATAAGCCACTGGTTTAAACTGCTAGTTAATTTCCTTCTTGGGTTATGTATAGAACAGTCCTACTACTTAAACCTACTCTTCAGCATTAATTGAAGCTGAACTCTAGTAAGATATTAAAGACACAAATTAAGGGGCATGGCCGCCCAGGCAATGGGAGAAGATGTGCTTGATGGGGCTCCCTGAACTGATCTGAACATCGATCCTCTCCTTGGCAACTTTATTGCTCCCAGCTGCCACCATTCACTTCCTCTGCCCCTCGGGATCCTGCCAATACCTGTTTAACCAACATTGTTTACATGATGGCCAGAAAATTCAAGGAAGAAACAATGGCTCAAAAGTCCCAATAGGGCACCGCCTTTACATTACCTCAAAGGACTCCTTGTGGCTCGGATAAAACCAAGGGTGCAGCCTGCAAGCCGGGGAAGGCTTCTCGCCAGTCAGATAAGGAATGCACTTGGGGCATTCTATTTTATACCCAGAAAATGTCTGGCGCGCAAGCATAGGGACAGGCTGACACAGAGGCAGGTGCTTTTTTTCTTTCTTTTCTTGTCCGCAGTGGTGCAAAACCTAGAACGAAAAAACTCGTAAGTGAACAAAAAACACACTAAAAAGTGCACTTAGTGCTTTAGTCCACCCCCCGAAGGGGTAGGACCTCTAACCTGACCCCCGCCCCTTGCGTCCCGCAAGGCTCCTGACGGGGACATAGGTTTACATGGTCTGCCTAGCCAGAAGGCCTGGCAGACCCGTTCTTCTAAGGCAGTCAAAGCCACCCTTGAATACTAATTCAGGGGGGCTCAGGGGGGCTCTCCTGGAGAGAGACCCCCTTGGAGGCAGGGGAGGAAGGAACCGGATGGCCACACATCCTCCTTGTAGACGTGAGGGTAGGGCAGGGATGACTGGTCTGATATGCTGATTGATATCACTAGTATACAGAGCCCAGACCTAGACGCCATCCATCCAGGCCACTGAAGATGAACACACAGACTAGCCTGCCGAGATGGCAGAGGGGGGAAGAGCAACCTACATTAGGAGAAATTCTGCAGGCAGTGCATAAATATACAGCATTATCTGGTTAAAGATTAATTAATGTTAATCTGGGTAAAGACTAATTGGGTGGTCTAAAAAAAGATATTTCTTTACTATGCCACTTACAAAAAAAATGCGAGCATACACTACAGCTGCAGAAAGTCGCATTAGCAACCTGGACGATAAAAGGACACCCCTGATAGCTGAGTCTCACTCTACTGCCTGCTTAGCCCACACTATCAGTGAAATCACATTGACATTTTCTTTTATAAACCTACTACATGATAAATTTATGTCTAGTTCATAGAGGCCCCGACTAGGAATGATGCTCTGTTGGACCTGGTTATCTCAAACCATGCAGAGTTTAATACTAATGTTTATATAAAAGTACATCTGGGTAGCAGCTCCCCATGACTAAGCTCCAACAGATGGAACAAAATGAGTTGGGGGCGTGGTCTGGTGGGAACTCAGGCTGAGGTTGTCTCTTCCTGGTTATGCAGTAGTGTTTGTCTGTCAGCTTACCTCTCCATGTGTTCAGATTACGAGGCCAGCCACTCTCACATGGCTGCTTAAATAATCTCTCCTCAAAGCATGGCTCCATCCCAGCCCCTATCAGGGAACTCTATATTAACCTGTGCACTGCAAGCCAGCCCTGCTGATCAACCTTTGTGTGTTTAGCTTCCGTGTGCATCTTGCTGTGTCTTCTACATCTTATTCCAGTTACCGATCTTGGCTTGTTCTCGACTATCCCTGTCTGCTTGTGACCCTGACCTTTGGCGTGTTCTATGTTTACCCTTGTCTGCTAGTTGCCCCGACCTTTGGCTTATTCCCTTACTATCTCTATCCTCCTGTAGCCTACTGTGGGCGTGAGCTGGGAGACCCTGGGCTGGAGCCAGTTGCAGCCTAGTCCATCCTCACCACTAGAGGCTCTGGTGAACACCTGCTGGCTCTTAGACTCTGCGCCCTAGGGAATCTTACGCTTTAGCCCCTGTGGGATACATCTTGGTGTTTCAGAGGGCCTGCCTTCCTTTATCACCCAGACTCCCATCCGCAGCAGTCAGCTGTAGGGTCCACTACCATTGTGGTGCACTCCTGATACCAACGGTGTGCATCTGTCCCCCTGACTCAGGTGACCTGACAGTTTGATCAGCCATGGACCCGGCTGATGTGCCGCTTCCCACAGATGCTCCATTGCAGGGCATAGTCCGCAGACTTGAGACCCAGGAATCGAATAAGACTCAGGTGATGCGATTCCTCCAGGATCTGGCTTCCCGCTTTGAGCAGCTTCAGGCCTCCTTGGGAACTCTGAGTCAGCAACCTCAAGTACAACCAGCGGCTGCACCTATTCCGGTTGCAGTCGCAGCCACACATTCACTACAACTGCCAGCTCCGTCCCGTTACTCCGGGGACCCCAAGGCCTGCAGGGGGTTCCTTAGCCAGTGCACAATTCATTTTGAACTCCAGCCCCAAAACTTCCTGTCCGTAGCCTAAGGTACCCTATATTATATCCCTCCTGTCCGGTGAGGCATTAGCATGGGCTGCCCCTCTGTGGGAACTGAATGATCCAGTAGTATCTAGCCTGTCTGACTTCTTGAAACTTTTTCGGAATATCTTCGAGGAACCGGAGTCGTGTCTCCTCAGCGGCCAGCACCCTTTTACGTCTCCGTCAAGAGTCTGCTTCTGTGGGGCAGTACGCTGTTCATTTCGTACTTTGACTGCTGAGCTGAGCTGGAATAATGAGGCCTTAGTTGCCACCTTTTTACATGGCCTCTCTGATAGAGTGAAGGATGAATTAGCGGGAAGAGCTATCCCTGCTGATCTGGACGGTGTCTTCACCTTGTGTAACCAGATTGATATTCGCTTTCAGGAGCCGACCCTGGAAAAAAGACGCCAGCACTCCCCGTTCTTTAGGCAGCCTGATCTCCCTGTACCCTCTCTTCGACCCCAGGAGCACCTCCTGCCAACTGAGGAACCTATGCAGCTGGGGCGGACCAAGCTATCTCCCGAAGAAGGCTCTATTGTGGGGCCAAAGATCATTTTCGTGACACTTGCTCTCTTTGTCCGGAAAAACGCTCGGGGCTAATACATCTGGAAGGTGGTGTATTGGATCCTGAAATATCACCTTCACCTTCTCGTATTCTTCTTTCTGTGTTCCTTCATGTCGGCGCTTCCTCTCATTCGGTCTCGGCATATCTGGATTCTGGAGCGGCTGGCAATTTCAAGGACTGGGGAACTGCATCTTCCATGAGACTTAGCCTTTTGCCCCTCACAACGCTAATGGTGGCCTTGGCGATTGATGGCACTGTTCTCCCAGGGGGTCCTATCCACTTCCAGACCCTTCCTGTTAAGATGTCGGTAGGGACACTCTACCAGGAGTAGATATCCTTCCTTATCTTACCTAAGGCCTTATCTGCTATCGTTTTAGGTCTTCCTTGGTTACGGCTCCATTCTCCACATGTTGACTGGACTGCTGGACAGATCTTGGCTTGGGGTTCCTCCTGTTCCTCATCCTGCCTACTCAAGGTTGCCCCAAAAGAGAAACTTCCTGTTGCCACCATCCCAGTATCTTCTGCTCTTCCCGCTGCATATAGCGATTTCTGGGATGTGTCCTGCAATAGTTGGGCTGATGCACTCTCTAGGTCATGTGGCACTCTGGATGAGGAGCCCACCTGTGAACCTGAGCCGATCATTCACTCCAGTTTGCATAAACATTTACCTTTACCTGTCCCTAAACTCCCTTGGATGCACAGCCAGGCTAACTTGTCCACCAGCTCCACAGTCGCTACGCCCAGCGATGCAAACAGGGTAGTCGCTACACTCAGCGATGGTATTCAGTCGGCCTCTGCACTAGTTATGCCAGTCCAGCTTATGCCCAGTGAGCTTCCTGCTTTTTCTTATTCAGGACCTTCTGTAACCTGGCCTTACCCTACTACTACGTCCATTTAAACCTGTCTAAGAGGCTCAATCCATCCTTTGGATAGACTGCCCCATTCGGCCAGGTGGGGTTTTCAACCCTTTTTTTCAGGACTCTCTGCATTCTGCTTGTGTTTAAGCTTTCCAGCCTGGAAAATAGGACATCCATCCATCTGGATTTTGCGGATCGGGGCAGATCGGATGTCAGCGGACTTGTCACCGCTGACATCCGACGCTCCATGGAGACAATGGGACCGTTCAGATCCACCTGAAAAAACTGACAGGCAGATCTGAACGGTCCGCACATGTGAAAGGGGCCTAAGGGAAGCAAAAAGCTACAAATAGTGTGATATCATAAAAAATAGAAAAACAATACATTTAAAACAATACAAAAAAAAAAACAATACATTAAAAAAAATCCGGCAAGCTTAAAAGTTAAAAGGACGAACACCTGTGTATCAAAGTTACATAGGGCGTAATGGTGTGATGGCGGCAGTATGTAGCAACACCCTACATGTTTCGTCAGCGCTGACGTCTTCAAAGGGGCACGGGCAACGTACTGAAACTATCACCTTTATATCACCTGACAGAAACCAAGCCTCGTTATGGCCTAGGATATCGTCACATGACCAACATTTAACAACACTTTGTGTAAGAGGACACCAGACTTCGACCTTGACACAGGTCACGTTCAGAGAGTTCCACGGAAGAAGGAAAAAGAGGAAAAATGGAAACCAGATATTAGAAGCAATAGACCCGCATATAGGTATCACAAACCACAAATGCGGCCATTACATTAATAAATGTATATAGGGTCATCTCACAATGTAGACACCCGTATGGCTACAAAACCCCAAAAAAATATAAATGCGAAATCTGGACATTATATAAAAATACCAGACATTAAATAAAAAACTTTCTGCACTTGTTTGAAAAAAAAATATAATAAAATAAAAGGTCAGAACAGGTAAGCACACCCTACAAAAAATAAATAAAATAAATATAATAAAAAAAAAATATATATATATATATATATATATATATATATATATATATATATATATATATATATATATGCTTCCCAAGCCTCCCGCCGAGATAATGACTCAGACTCTGGTGGACATGGAGGACATCCATATAGACCATCTTCAGCTCAGGGTCAACTACCTACTGCCTCTAGATGTGTCTCCTACCGTTCACCAGAAAAATATAACAAACCCCCACAATCTAAACAACGGCCACTGGGACACCCATCGAAGTGTCCTGCTTTTAAATCACTTAATAAAAAATGTAAGAACCATAAACCCAATGGCTACAATCAGTATTCTGAGAGTTATTACCAGAACGGCCCTGTTAGAGGGCCTTATTCAGATGACTACCAGTATAGCCAACACGGCCCTCCTAGGAAAACCTATGTGGAGGATCAATATCAAAACTACACAGTCCCTACGCATAATAGGTTCCAACCTTTAGGAGATAGGGATTATCATTATGAGAACAATGGATACAGTAACAGAGATGATTATCATTCTGACTACCATACCCCCAAGAGAGGAATGCGTAATGACAGACCTCCTTGGTACCAACCAGCTCCCCCACAACATGGGGAACAAGGTGGCTGGCGCACCCCACAATATCCACAATGGGAAGAACACCATCAACCCCAATATTGGGGTTTTCCTCTGGGAGAACAAAATCCCAAAGACCAATAGAAAAAAGAGAGGAGTCAGAGGGAGGCGGAGATCAAAAAGCCAAACGGAAGAGAGAATGAGAGGTCAAGAAATTTTCAACCTGAGTAAAATCACCCTTACACAGGCAGACTTCCATTCTTGATAAGGGCCTCAAGTTTGCACCTCCTAAATCCCTTAACAAATTTCAGACATACATGGACATTCACAACTATACGAGAAAACTTAATGTTAAAAGACATATGCTGTCCAATCCTATCAGTCGTGGGGAAGTTAACCCCACCAGCATTAGGCATTGAGGTTTGGCCAATGCGTCTCTATTTAACCCCCCAGGGGGTTTGTCAGCTTCAATCAAGGTTTTTAGAGATGTCCTTCTCAGGGACCTTGATAATTTGAAAGTAAAAAATGTCAGAATGGCCAAGAATCTACAAATAGGGCTAGATTTGTAACCAAAAGTATCTCGTAATTAGGCCAGCTGACAAAGGGGGGGGGGGGGGGGGGGATTGTTATCCTTGATAAAGCAGATTACCTTCAAGAGCTTAATAAGATTGTGGGTGATTGCGGTACATATACCCCTCTTAAGTCTGACCCACGTTTTTGGATATAAAAAAGTATTAGAAGAAATTGTCAACTTTGGTTTTGAGTCTGGCATAATAAATAAAAAAGAGAAGTCCTTTTTGGTACCGGTATCTTCACAGATTCTTATTTTATACTACCTGCCTAAAATCCACAAGGATCCGGTCTGTCCACCAGGCCGTCCAATTATTAGTGGAATAGATTCTATTAAGGCAGGGAATTTTATACTACCTGCCTAAAATCCACAAGGATCCGGTCTGTCCACCAGGCCGTCCAATTTTTGGGGAATTACATCAGTTAAACACTTTTAAAATAATAATTTATCAATACCAAAACAGTTGAAACGTTTCATTATGGAACTCCTTGAGTATGCCACCACTCATAATTTTTTTCTGGCCAGTTCTATCTACAAACGAGGGGTGTGGAAATGGGGGTTAAATTTGCCCCCAGTCTGGTCAACCTCTTCATGGGGAAATGGGAGGAGGACGTCATCTATGCCCAGCCAAGACCCGAGTTGGTCTTGTGAGCCAGATATATAGATGACGTCCTCCTCTTATGAATATTTACATACATTCATGGAAGGCCTTAATAACAACGACAGGGGCATTGAACTCAAGTTTGAAGCCAGCCAACATACTGTAAATTTTTTGGATCTTTAGATCTGGGGTAAAGGAGACTCTATACTGACCTCCACCTGTTTCAAGACTACAGACCGCAACTCGTTCATACCTCGTGGAAGTTGCCACTACAAGTCTTGGCTGGATTCAGTCCCCAAAAGCCAGTATAAAAGAATTAGACGCAATTGCTCAAAAACTGCTGATTTCAAGTTCCAATCTAAAGTCCTTATGGACAGATTTATTGAGAAGGGATACAAAGTCCCTTTTCTGAATCAAAAATTGGATGAGGTTGAGTTGTTGGACCGTGAAAAATTGATTGCTGATAAAGTGGCAGTGGATAACAATAACTCCCTGTGCCTTTTTATAACAGGGCACTTTCATTAGCACTTTTCTAATAAAAAATTATTATACAAACATTGGCATATTGTTAAAAACGACTGGGTTCTTGGGTCGGTGCTCCCCGAGAAACCCCAGCTGGTTTTCAGAGGAGTTCCTTCAATAAAGACATTTGTGGCCCCTAGTTAGGGATGGGCTTTATGTTCGGGTGGAACATGAGTTCGACTCATGTGTTGTCATCACTTTCTTCTTTTCACTGCAGCCTTCCCTCCATGCTATCCTGCCCCCTTCCCTGCAACCTTCCTTGGAGGCTGTGGCTCTGGTGGTGGAATTGTGGCAGGAGGAGGAGGAGGATGGGCAAGCTCACATACGTGACTGTTCTCAGTCAGCTGGCCCCTCAAACCCTTCTGGGGCCTGGGCAAAAATTCCCTCACAGAGGAGACATTGGCCCTCCTCCAATTTCTGCAATCTAGTGGCTAGATAGCAGCCATAGTCCTCTTCAGCATTGGGGGGGGCTTCTGAATACATCACTTGCTTCCCCAATGAGGCCCAGTGCTGCCTCCTTCGTGATCGTCCCCTTCCTGGGCCTTTTTGTTGTAAGGCAGAGGGGAGCCACCTGTGATTGGGTGAGGCCACTGGGCCCGCCCACCTCCTGGCTGACACTGGGCATGGCCACTTCCTGGCTGACACTCGGCACGGCCTCCTCCTGCCTGCCACTTTCCAGACCCTCCTCCTGGCTGAGCTCATCCTGTGTATAAAAAAGGGACATAGTTTTAGTTTTTGGTTCATCAATCACACACAATTTTCAGCTCATGACTTGCAAATTGAATGTTAATAAATAGAAAAGGACTATCATTCTGACCCCAGCATTTTTCATTCTTGCCCCAAACATTTTTGGCCACTACTGTCTATTGATATGTAAATCACTTTTTTCAAATCATTAATTTATTATTAATTAGATCATCTAGTTAACATCATTAATATTAGGACAATAAATATGTATAAAAATAATATACCTGACTCCAGCTGGGCGTATCCACTTCTTCCAGGATGTAATGCCCAGGTTGTGCCTCGTCAGCCTCTGCTGGGGTTGAGAGAAGGGTGGAGGGAAGGCTGCAGGGAAGGGTAGAAAGTGATGATTCCCTGGCTTCAAGCTGGTCATTCAGAAACCGCAGTTTGTTGAAGTACCACAGCCTGGGTACATACACTTGCGCTGCTGCTGCTCCTGATCTGAGTTACTGTATTTCTGGATCTTATTATGCTCCTTCTTATACATGTTCCTCAAGATCCCAATTTTCTTTTCCAAGAACACAATGGTTGCATCGCGGACCCAAGTCTTCACAAATTCCAGAAGTTTCTCCAGCGTTGACCTCCTAGCTTGTTTATTATAATATAAGCCATGTTTCAGCTCCCACAAATTCCTCCTCTCCCTTTACCTGTCTATGAAACTGACCATGAATTCTGGGTCCTTAAAGTGATTCATATTTGCTGTAAGACAATACACAAAACAAAAACACTAATGTCAGCCTAAACTCTCATAATCGTATCCCAATATAGGCCTTAATCTTGAAGCAGTATAGGCTACTGATGGCCCAAGTTATAATTTTACCTTTGTTTAGGACGCTCGCCATTTCTGTTCCTCCTTCCTCCGCACACAGAACTTAGGTAGGACACATGCGTGTTAGCTTGATATACACTGCGCATGCGTGAAACTCCGCCCACGTCCTTCCGCCCTTCTCTTTCGGTGCACAGTAGCAGCGACATGGCGGAGACACATCAGGTGTGCGTTAATTCCACTAAAGAGGAGGAAAGCCTGGAGCCAGAAACGTCACGATCCCGGAGGAGAAGATTTAGGGCCTAAAATATGTCCTTTGTAGAGATGGTGGATATGATGGTCATCTTGAGGCGGACCGACTATGATGGGAAGTATGGACCGTACACCAACCCTAATGTGAGAAAGGCCAAGATCATGACTAAAGTCGTGAAGAGTCTGCACAGGAATTTTGGGGTACGACGATCCAAGGAGCAATTGAGGAAACGCTGGTCAGACCTGAAACTGAGGGAGCACAATCAGTACAGAAGGATCAGAAAACTGCTCCTAAAAAGTAATTATTTCTTCTGTGTTATTATTATTATTACTATTATTACTTGCATGCTGCTCCATGTGCTTTTATTTACTGTAGGACATTTTAAAATGGCAAGTTTCAGGTTAGTGGGCACAGTAATCGGCCGTAGTAAACATCATTCGCTCATTAAATATGATGTTTTGGGCAGATACAGGTTAAATACATTTGGTCATGCCTATTTGTATAAAAATACAATTTGTACATTGCTGCTTAGATGTGTTTGTAACTAGAATGAAATGCAAGCTTGATTACGTGTTAAAGGAGAGGACACTCAGCAGCTGTTTACACATCTTGACTAGGAGAACTAGTGTTGGACACCAGAAGAAATTTTTTAGGGTGTCCCACAAAGGTGCTCCAGTGGATACTTGGTGTGTCTCCATGTGAGAAAATTGTCACAAAAAGGTAAGCATTCCAGCTTTGGTAAGGTAAAAAATCATGTCTTCAGCTTGGAACTCTGCCAAAACAGACAATTGTACCCCACTTCCAAGCAATGTTTCATATTCCTATTTCTGGACTCAAATATCTGTGTGCTAATTATACCTTTTGTTTCATTCTCATAGAGGAGCAAAGACTCGGAGGACACCACTTAGAGGACACCAGGAACCCCGCACCTCAAAAAGAAGGGGAACTCAGCACAACACCACACCCTGAGGATCTGGAGGAAGGAGAGGTGGAGGAAGTGGGCGAAATTGTCACCACAACAGGTCAGTGTCTGAAACCCCAGATTCAGGTAATATATGTATGGCTGCATATTTATAATACATGTTTTTACTAAAATTTTTAGGTGATGTGCTGGTTGTGGAAGAGCAAGCTCAACATTTCACAAGTGCAAATGCACAAATCCTAATCCAGGACATCATGGTGTGGAATTGTGAAATAGACATCATAAAGAATAAACTCAATATTCTTGAACAACAAATGAAGAACATGATTGATGTTTTGGGGAGAATCTAAATATCTTCAAAATGCCACCATTTTAACTTTTTTTTAAACTAAATGAAAATAATTTTTGTACATTCTAAAAGCCAAATTTTGAAGATGCACACAGTGGAGCTGATTTACTAAGATGAATGAGCTGCGCTGGTTCATACCACAATTGGTGCGCCAGATAAATTATTACTTGAGCGTATAAACCAGCGCACACATAAGCGCAACACATAATATACCAGCGCACCGCAATAATAATATGCCATTGATTATAGCGCACGCCGTTATCATTAACAGTCCATTAACACACGGGCAACACGACTTCCAGTGCGACTTACAACACAACTTGGGGCGACTTTAAAACACCACTTGGGGCGACTTACAAAATGACTTTAAGTCGCCCCCCAGGCCGGGCGACTTTAATAAAAAAAAAAAAAAACACGGCATGGGTTCCCCTCCAAAAGCATACCAGGCCCTTCAGGTCTGGTATGGATATTAAGGGGGAACCCCGCACTAAAAAAAAAAAAAGTGTGGAGGTCCCCCTCAAAATCCATACCAGGCCCTTCAGGTCTGGCATGGATTTTAAGGGGAAAAAAAAAAAAAATGGCGTGGGGGTCCCCCTCAAAATCCATACCAGGCCCTTCAGGTATGGCATGGATTTTAAGGGAAACCCTGCGCCAAAAAATAAATAAAATGGCATGGGGGTCCCCCTCAAAATCCATACCAGACCCTTATCCGAGCACGCAACCTGGCAGGCCACAAGAATAAAAGAGGGGGGACGAGAGAGCGCCCCCCCATCCAGAACCGTCACCAGGCCCTTAACATTGGGAGGGTGCTTTGGGTTCCCCCCCGAAGCACCTTGTCCCCATGTTGATGAGGACAAGGGCCTCATCCCCACAACCCTTGCCCAGTGGTTGTGGGGGTCTGCGGGCAGGGGGCTTATCGGAATCTGGAAGCCCCCTTTACAAGGGGACCCCCAGATACCCCCCTGTGTGAAATGGTAAGGGGGTACCAAAAGTACCCCTACCATTTCACCAAAAAAGTGACAAAAGAGTTAAAAATTACAGGAGACGGTCTTTGACGCCGTGGAGGAAGATGCCAGATGAGAACACCGGAGCAAGAAGCAGAGGATCGGAGGAAGAAGAAGATGAAGAAGAAGAGAAGCATCACACAGCGGGAGCCTCCTATTGCGCGGAACGGTCCAATAATGAAGAAGAGACGCCGTAGAGGAAGATGGCGGATGAGAACACCGGAGCAAGAAGAAGCGGATCGGAGGAAGAAGAAGATGGAGGAAGAAGATGAAGAAACCGAAGGATGAAGAAAGGAAGAAGGAAGAAGACCAGAAGAAAGAAGACTTTAAATAAGCAATTGTCAAAGACCGTCTCCTGTCATATTTAACTTATTTGTCACTTTTTTGGTGAAATGGTAGGAACCAGGGGGGGAGGCCGGGATCTGGTGGCCCCCTTGTTAAAGGGGGCTTCCAGATTCCGATAAGCCCCCCGCCCGCAGACCCCCACAACCACCGGGCAAGGGTTGTGGGGATGATGCCCTTGTCCTCATCAACATGGGGACAAAGTGCTTTGGGGGGACCCCAAAGCATCCTCCCAATGTTGAGGGCATGTGGCCTGGTACGGTTCAGGAGGGGGGGCGCTCTATCGTCCCCCCTCTTTTCCTGCGGCCTGCCAGGTTGCGTGCTGGATAAGGGTCTGGTATGGATTTTGGGGTCTTTTAGTGGGGGGGGGGGGCGCTCTATAAAGAGTACCTGTCACTGCCTATTACTGTCACTGTCACTGTCCTTGTGACAGCAATAAAAGTGATCAAATTTTTTTTTTCTTTAAAGGGACAATGGAAAAAAAAATATTGCAACGATCACCATTTTATTCTCTAGGGTCTCTGCTAATATATATATATATATATATATATATATATATATATATATATATATATATATATATATATATATATATATATATATATATAGATATATATATATCTATATATAATGTTTGGGGGTTCTAAGTAATTTTCTAGCAAAAAATACAGATTTTAACTTGTAAGCAACAAATGTCAGAAATAGGCTTAGGCATAAAAGGGACATATGCTGTGTGTATATATATATATATATATATATATATATATATATATATATATATATATACAGCATCTCACAAAAGTGAGTACACCCTTCCCATTTTTGTAAATATTTTATTCTATTCTATTATTCATGTGACAACACTGAAAAATGACACTTTGCTACAATGTAAAGTAGTGAGTGTACAGCTTGTATAACAGTGTAAATTTGCTGTCCCCTCAAAATAACTCAACACACAGCCATTAATGTCTAAACTGCTGGCAACAAAAGTGAGTACACCCCTAAGTGAAAATGTCCAAATTGGGCCCAAAGTGTCAATATTTTGTGTGGCCGCCATTATTTTCCAGCACTGCCTTAACCCTCTTGTGCATGGAGTTCACCAGAGCTTCACAGGCTGCCACTGGAGTCCTATTCCACTCCTCCATCACGGAGCTGATGGATGTTAGAGACCTTGCGCTTCTCCACCTTCCATTTGAGGATACTCCACAGATGCTCAATAGGGTTTAGGTCTGGAGACATGCTTTGCCAGTCCATCACCTTTACCCTCAGCTTCTTTAGCAAGGCAATAGTCGTCTTGGAGGTGTGTTTGGGGTCGTTATGTTGGGATACTACCCTGAGGCCCAGTCTCTGAAGGGAGGGGATCATGCTCTGCTTCAGTATGTCACAGTACATGTTGGCATTCATGGTTCCCTCTATGAACTGTAGCTCTCCAGTGCCGGCAGCACTCATGAAGCCCCAGACCATGACACTCCCACCAACATGCTTGACTGTAGACAAGACACACTTGTAATTGTTGTTCTCACCTGGTTGCTGCCACACACGCTTGACACCATCTGAACCAAATATGTTTTTCTTGGTCTCATCAGATCACAGGACATGCTTCCAGTAATCCATGCCCTTAGTCTACTTGTCTTCAGCAAATGGTTGCGGGCTTTCTTGTGCATCATCTTTAGAAGAGGCTTCCCTTGGGATGACAGCCATACAGACCAATTTGATGCAGTGTGAAGCGTATGGTCTGAGCACTGACAGGTTGATCCCACACACATTCGACCTCTGCAGCAATGCTGGCAGCACTCATACGTCTATTTTCCAAAGACAACCTCTGGATATGACGCTGAGCATGTGCATGTGCACTCAACTTCTTTGGAACCTGTCCTGTTAAACCACTGTATGGTCTTGGCCACCATGCTGCAGCTCAGTTTCAGGGTCTTGGAAATCTTCTTATAGCCTAGGCCATCTTTATGTAAAGCAAAAATTCTTTTTTTCAGATCCTCTGAAAGTTCTTTGCCATGAGGTGCCATGTTGAACTTCCAGTGACCAGTATGGGAGAGTGAGAGCGATAACACCAAATTTAACACACCTGCTCCCCATTCACACCTGAGACCTTGTAACACTAACAAGTCACATGACACCGGGGAGGGAAAATGGCTAATTGGGCCCAATTTGGACATTTTCACTTAGGGGTGTACTCACTTTTGTTGCCAGCGGTTTAGACAGTAATGGCTGTGCGTTGAGTTATTTTGAGGGGACAGTTAATTTACACTGTTATACATTCTGTACACTCACTACTTTACATTGTATCAAAGTTTAACTTCTTCAGTGTTGTCACATGAAAAGATATAATAAAATATTTACAAAAATGTGAAGGGTGTACTCACTTTTGTGAGATACTATATATATATATATATATATATATATATATATATATATATATATATATATAATATTCGCTTTGATTTCTTGTTTGCAATACCAGGACATTTTTGCAATAAAAATTTTCTGAGAATTGAGAATGCAACAACAAAGGCCCAGACAAATGAATCATAGTATTGTCAAAATGGTTTCCATGGATTCAATTGTGTGTAATCAAAAAAAATAAAATGTAAAAATGAGTAATTGCATCAAATAATATAAATGTACCAAACTAATCACTTTAATTCAGCTTTCGTGTTTGTGTGCTGATTTATTCATTAGATGCTTGCATTTTACATTTCAAAGTTTTACTACAAAGCCATTGCTTAGTAATCGTGTTTGTAGAGCATATTTTCCCAAAGAAACCCCATAACAAAGATGTATAGCAGACAAGTTTTGAGACAGTGGTCTTATGTGGTGTAGGAATAGGGCTGACTGCCAGGGCAAGGGGGAGAGGGCAGTGTTTGTAGCCGAAAAAGGAATGCAGGCGCCTTCTGGTATAAAACTGTCACTTAAATAAATAAGATGTTAACAATGTCTCCTGTAGGACTTCAATCAATCGAAATAGGTCTTCTGGGGACTATTTTATTCTAAAAAAGACAGGCTGTTTATATAAGAGACCCAACGGTATGAGGGAGAGACAACAAACCATTACAACCACTAAGACACTTGTTAAATGAAATGGTCTAACAGACAACTTCAATTAGGCTGGCCAAGCACTTAATTGGGTGGTTGGAAATGCAGGCACAATGCGATCATCCCTCAAGTAAATACACTACAGACCACTATAAAGTCTAGTACACATGGGCCGAATGCCGGGTGATATCGCCCGGTTCAATAAAATCCGACCGACATTCGGCCTGTGAGTATGGCAGCCGGTTGGCTGGCGGTTAAGTCGGCTCCCGATCAGCACTCTCAACCAATGGGAGTGTTCTAGGGGGGCAGTCCCCCTGTTAGAACTCAATAGCTCAGCTGGGGATATTGCTGTACTAACATTGCATACTTAGTACAGCTACCTGAGCTATCTGTTTTTTTCATTCAACCCCCTGGGCTGAACGGGGAAAAAAAACTGATAGTGTGTACTATGCCTAAGACTTACAAATTTTTCTCAGCAAAGCTTACAATAGAATATCTAGGGAGGGGAGAGCCTCTAGACAGATGTGATTCATCTGGTGATAAGAGTAGATTTGATAAGATTCCCTGCAGAATGGCTTCCTGAGGCTGTTTTTGGGTGCCACAGACTTAAGATTGCCACTTAAGCTGGCCATAGACTGTACAAATTTGGGCCAGATTCTTTAAAAAAAAAAAGAAAAACAGATGACATTGTTCCATGTTGGGCTATAGGTGTGTCTTTGTACCCTTAAGGGGGAATGGGCTACCTGCAATTGTATTTATTTATTGATATATACTGTATGTCTCAAGATGGGAGCTCCCTAAATAAAGTTATGCCTGGTACACAAGTTAAGTTCTTTTTCACTCAGCCTAGTGGGCTGAACGAAAAAAACTGAGGACAACGCTGTATGCCGCACTAACTATGTAATGTTAGTACTGCGATCTAGTACAGTTGCTGGTTTCTACAGGTTTCTACTGTACCAGCTGATTCCAGACGATATTCGGCCCTTGTGTATGGGGCTTTAGGGACTACACTTAACAAAGGGGCCTTGGTAAGGCAGGATGGCTTTCATGTACTGTATATTATGTAGGTGTTACATCTCTGTGCAGAGATTTGCTGAGACCCTAAATCTCTACTGGAAGCTTGCTAGCACAAAAAAGTGTCACACTTACCACTCACGCATGAAAAATAAATAAAACAACCATGCGGCACTCACCTTATCCAACTCTTTCTTTATCAAATTATAGTGAAAAAATATTATTACATAACCATTCAAAATAGTAATCCTCTAAAGAGTAAACTTAATAGAGTTTGGAAAAGCAACTCACTCTCACCTTGTGTCCTCCACCGAGACAGAGTACTCTAATGCCACGTACACATGGTCGGATTTCCCGACGGGAAATGTTGGATGTGAGCTTGTTGTCGGAAAGTCTGACCGTGTGTATGCTCCATTGAACATTTGCTGTCGGACTTTCCGACAACAAAGTTTTGTTGGCGGAAAATTTGAGAACCTGCTAACAAAACTTTGTTGTCGGAAAGTCCGATCGTGTGTACACAAGTCCGTCGCACAAAAGTTCACGCATGCTCGGAATCAAGCAGAAGGACTACTGGCTATTTAACTTCCCTTTTCTAGGCTCATCGTACGCCTTGTACGTCACCGTGTTCCCACGTTCGGAATTGTTGGCCAACATTTGTGTGACCGTGTGTATACAAGACACGTTTGAGCCAACAACCTTCAAACAAAAATTCATGGTTTTGTTGGCGGAAAGTCCGATCGTGTGTACGGGGCATAAGGCTTACCACACAAAAAGTCATAAACAGTGTTTTTATTAACCACTTCAATACTGCGCAACGACATATGACGTCCACAAGGTGGCTCTGCCATCCTGGGTGGACTTCATATGACGTCCTCCTAATCCCGGCCGTCTAGGGGGCGCGCGCGCGCCACCCGCGGCGTGCGCACGCGCCCGCGGCGTCACTCGGGACCCGGTGCACGTGCCCGGCTGCCGCGATGTCCGCCGGGCACCCGCGATTGCCCGGGAAAACAGCGGGACCGTGGAGCTGTGTGTGTAAACACACAGCTCCACGTCCTGTCACTGGCGAGGAGACCGATGGTGTGTTCCAAGTACAGAGGAACACCAATCGGTCTCCTCCCCTTGTGAGTCCCCTCCCCCCACAGTTAGAATCACTCACTCAGGGAACATATTAACCCCTGCAGCGCCCCCTAGTGTTAACCCCTTCCCTGCCAGTCACTATTACACAGTAATCAGTGCAATTTTATAGCAACGATCGCTGTGTAAATGTAAATGGTCCCAAAAATGTGTCAAAAGTGTCCGAAGTGTCCGCCGCAAAGTCGCAGTCACGAAAAAAATTGCAGATCGCCGCCATTACTAGTAAAAAAAAATAAAAAATTAAAATGCAATAAATCTATCCCCTATTTTGTAAACGCTATAACTTTTGTGCAAACCAATCAATAAACGCCTATTGCGATTTTTTTTTTACCAAAAATATGTACAAGAATACGTATCGGCCTAAACTGAGGAAAAAAATTTTTTTTTTTTTAAAATTGGATATTTTTTATAGCAAAAAGTAAAAAATATTGTGTTTTTTTTCAAAATTGTCGCTCTTCTTTTGTTTATGGCGCAAAAAATAAAAACCGCAGAGGTGATCAAATACCACGAAAGCTCTATTTGTGGGAAAAAAAGGACGTCAATTTTGTTTGGGTGCAACGTCGCACGACCGCGCAATTGTCAGTTAAAGCGACGCAGTGCCGAATCGCAAAAAGTGCTCTGGTAAGGAATGGGACAAAATTGCCCGGTGCTGAAGCGGTTAAGAAGGATGTTCCTCCACACTGTAGCACATGGGACAATTATTTGCCTCCAAATTGCTCCCTCAATATTCGGTAGCAATACCTCAGCATCATATATGTAATAAAATGCAAATAATACATCCCATAGTGTAAATCTGATTACTACATTTATTAAAATCGGTTAAAAACACTTACAAATGAATGGTTTGAAAAGCAGCATTTAAAACCACATTTCCCATAATCCTTGACAATGCGCACGCATGTGTAGTAAAGTCACGGCCTCAAGCGTCACCCAACATGTTTCATAAAAAATTACGACATCAGGGGTATGAAGCATGCTGAAAGCCATGTGTCGTATATAACAGAGCCACTTAAAATGCAAGGAAAAAAACCCGGAACAGGAAAGACATCATCATAAGTCTCCAGCAGCCATATTAGAAAAGGGCAAGCCTCATAGATATACATAGAAGTTGCCAAAACCTCAATACCAATTATCAGTGACCTCTAGAGGTAGGAAATACCGTAAATAATTGCAGCCATAAACATAAAGGGAAATAATAGGCACAATACTGCAATGTGTCCACACCAGCTCGTTGGAGATGTCTAGAGGACAAAAGAGTGAGAAATAGGAAATTTAGATGCATAAAAGCATAAAGACTTCTCCAACCTCATCCATATAGATATATAAATTGAACGTTATTGTTCCTATGTTTACCTTTTACAAAGTACAACCAATTATACATAAATTAAAAAGATTAAAATGAATAAGCTCAACTGTTAATCAAAGCATTCACATCCCACTCCATGTTGAGACCGTGGAAGGAAAAAGACGTGTAACTCCCCTCCTGATCCAACTACCATGCCAATTTTGGGATATATTTATCTATCCCCAGAAATAATGTACTTTGGGAGTTCCTATTATGTACCAAACAATAATGTGTGGACAACACTGTCGCCAGGGAAACCTCTACTAATGTTGCCAATATGTTTGTTTAGCCAAGTATGTAAGCCTTGGGTGGTCCTGCCCACATATCGCAAGCAACAAGGGCATTGCAATAAGTAGACTACATTGTAGGTGGCACATGTAATAAAATATTTATTAGAATACATTTTGGATGTAGCTATGGACTGGAAAGAGCAGACTTTTTTATTGCCAGCCATACTGATCTGGCAAACCGAACATTTTCTACATAGATGAAAACGAATGAGGTGCCCTTAAAGAGAATTGGCCTAACTGGAGCATCTATCACATTATGTTCTATCTCATCCCACAATACAGGAACACCTTTGAATAGGACTTTTGGTTTATCAGGTAGTAAAGGCTCCAGAATAGACTTCCTCTTGCTATAAGAGCAGCCAATCACTGTTACATAATTAAGCGGATGACATCACTGCACCCATACCTTCTAACACAGCTGACACATTGCATTCCATTGCTGGCTGCTACAGAAGTGTCCCAGGATTACTGGAAATAGGAATAAAAAGTTGGCCAAATGCCATTAGATTTTTTCAGTCTGCAGGCTGAACTAAAAAAAGATTACAGATTACTCCATCCACTCTATACAGTACAGATGGATGAATCTCCTGCTGTTGCTATTGTATTCTGACAGCCAGCTCCAGTGGCTATCATAATGCTCAAACAGAGGCTGCAACAGCTGCAGACAATTAAATACAGGTGCTGTTTTCTGTCTGGCTTGATTTCCTAAGTAAAACATTTTTTGGTTGGGTTGTGAGAGGGCCACCAATGGAGAAACTTTTGGCCAGTTCATTAGGAACTGGATGAAATTCACACACAGTGTGGTCAGCTAAACTTTGGCAGGGTGCCTTTAGAGACGAGCAAGGCAAAAGAGAAGAGTGCGCACAATCATCTGGCACAAAAAAAACACAACCTTTACTTTAAATTAATTTAAAAGCACAATCTTTGCGCTCATATGTTCCCAGGAGGTATGGTATAGCGTATATGGGTGAGTATGGAATGTCTGAGCAGAAACTAGGGCCATTTCTTATCCACCTCCAGGATAGTTGTCAGACCAGGCAGATCAAGTGTTAAACACTTGTGCCTGCATAGATTTCCACTCCAGAGCTCACTCTGATGTGCTCCCTTCTCATTTGTTTTTTGTGAGGCTGCCATGTATTCCTTGTCCTGTATGTGAGAGATCTTATGCCCTAAGAAGGGCTGTGTTAGCCTATTCCTATATTCTACCCACCTAAAACTTTAGAATGTGGAAAGGATTAGACATGTGCACAACAAAAAAATTTGTTTATTTTCGTTTTTTTCGTTTCCGTTGATTCGTAACGATTCGTAATTTCGTAATTCGTCGGTGTTCGTATTCGTAACGATTTGTACATTCGTAAGTCGTGGTGTTCGTATTCGTAACGATTCGTCATTCGTAAGAGTTATTTTTTCGTTGATTCCTTTTTCCGTTAGTTTAATTTTCGTTTATTAGTTTATTCGAAATTCGGACGCATTCGTATTTATTCGTACATTCGTAACATTCGTAACATTCGTAACATTCGTAGATTCGTAATCGGAGCATAATTCATAATTTTATGTAATGTGTATGCTATTATTACATTTTAAGAGACACGGAAAATTACGAATCGAAAAAAAAAGTTACGAATGTACGAAATTTTTTCATTCAATCCATTCGAAGCACGTTAAGCAACGCCATTGTAAGAGACACGGAAAATTACGATTAAAAAAAAAAAAAAAGTTACCAATGTACGAATATTTTTGTTCAATCAATTCGAAGCACGTTAAGCAGCGCCACTGTTAAGCCCCATACACACGCGCGGACAATCCGTGGACCAGGTCCGTCGGACCATGTCCGTCATACTTTGTCTGATGTTGGTTTTGCGTACACACGATCGGACAAAGTTGTCGGAAAATCCGATCATTCTGAACGTGGTGACGTTTGTTGCCTACGACGGGATTACGTAGAGGCTAGTAGCCAATAGCTTTGGTCTTGTAATGTGATCTGAGCATGCGTAGCACTTTGTCCGGTCGGACAACCGTACACACGCTCGGATTTGGTGTGATCGGACCGGGTTGACGGGAAATCTTTCCAGCAGGAGATAAGACTTTGTCCGACGGACAAACCGACGAACACTGTCCGATGGTGCATACACACGGTCTGATTTTTCAACAACCTTGTCCGATCGGACCAAATTGATGAAAAAGTCCGACCGTGTGTATGGGGCTTAAGAGACACGGAAAATTACGAATTGAAAAAAAAAAAAAAAAGTTACGAATGTACGAATTTTTTCATTCAATCTATTCGAAGCACGTTAAGCAGCACCATTGTAAGGGACACAGAAAATTACCAATTCAACAAAAAAAAAAAGTTACAAATGTACGAATTTTTTTCGTTCATTTTCATTTTCGTTGTTCCTGTTTTCGTTTTTCGGATTTTCTTCTTTCGTACAATCGTTGTTTCTAATTTGTTTTTTTTGGATTTTCGTTATTTTCGGATTCGTTCGATTCGAACGATTCTTTTTTTGTTAAAATTTTTAGCGAATCGTTCGTTCATTCGTACGATAACGAATGAACGAAAATAACGAAAAAAAATGAAAAACGAAAAAAAACCTAAACGAATTTCACATGTCTAGAAAGAATAAGTTTCTTTCCCATCTTTTATTTTAATTGCCTTTATATTCAATCTGATTGTATTGTAAATTATTATATACACATAAACAGGTTCAAGTTTACACATCTTCATACATATATAAACAGTATGGTTATTTCATCACTCAAATTATGGATACCTTTCCACACATCCAACCTAACACAAAACAAGAACTAAGACAACAGGGGGAAAAAAAAAATAACCAAAGAAAAAAGCATATTGTATTTCTTGTATTGAAACTCTGTCCACCACATCCACCATCTATATTGTCTTTTCTTTTTCTCAGCCCTTCCCTCCTCTTCCTTATTTATCTTATTTATTTATTTTTCCCTAAAGTTTCTAACTTCTTATTGATTCCCTATACTGCCTCCAGGGGGCCCAAATCCGGAGGCAACTCTCATGTGAGTCTAATTCTTTTGCTGAAAGTATCTCCATTTTTTCTATATTATCTATTTCTATAGTCCATTCGTCCACCGATGGAGACTGTGTTGACCGCCAATGCCGTGGTATAACCAGTCTCGCTGCTGTTAGCCAATGTCCGAGAAGGCCCTTTTTAATGGTTTTATATGAGCCTGGTAGGATAGATAGAAGAGTGATTTGTGGCGTGTTTGGGATTAGTTCCCCAGTAACTGTGGTATAAAGCTGCTTAATTGCCTTTAGAGACATAAGTGTGTATTTAAAGTAACAGTCTCTAAATATTTTACTATGCAGCATGGTTGTTTTCAGAACAGGACCTTCAACGGCCAACTCCGGGCTTAGTCTCCAGCCATCCTAATCACCCCTAACACCATCTATACCTTACCTACTTCAGATGTCTTCCGGCTGGAAACATAATACTCTAGGTCATGGGTGCTAAACTTGTGGCCCTCCAGCTGTTGCAAATCTTGGCATGATGGGACTTGTAGTTCTGCAATAGCTGGAGGGCCACAGGTTAAGCACCCATGCTCTAGGTCTTCTTTCTCTCTGCTTGTTCTCCAGCCTGGAGTGGTCCTCCACTGTTATATAGAACAGCGCTGATGTGATAACATCAATGACATGACTTTGCTTAAAATAGTCAATTTATAAAGGGCTCTGTGCTGATGGCCCTTTAGAGGGCAGGGCCATGATACCCATTCATTTATAGTATGTTCTCAGTCTACCAGGATAAATGATGCTGGGGAGGCTACTCCAGATTATAAGGTGAGTATTGTAGCCTGAGCTGCTTTTTTTATCGTGTAGCCTGCCTGGGGGTTGATTCTGTTATTTGGGATTTTGTTATGCCGCATACACATGAGCGGATTCTCCGTCAGAAAAATCTTGGATGTTTTTCCGACGGAATTCCGCTCAAGCTTGGCTTGCATACACACGGTCACACAGAAGTTGAGTTGCTGAACTTTCGACCGCCAAGAACGCGGTGATGTACAACACTACGACGAGCCGAGAGAATGAAGTTCAATGCTTCCGAGCAAGCATCAAATTGTTTCCGAGCATGCGTTGGAATTTTGCACGTCGGAATTGCTACAGGCGATCAGAATTTCCGATCGGAATTTTTTCCGACCGAAAAATTGAGAACATACTGTACTTTCAATCTTTTGCCGCCTTTAATTCGGCTAGCAAAAGTCCGATGAAGCATACACATGGTCGCATTTTCCGACCAAAAGCTCTCATCTGTCTTTTGCTGGCCGAATTTTCGATCGTGTGTACGTGGAATTAGAGAGATTTCTCCTTATTTACATTCACTACTCAGGATGTGAGACAAAATTGTCCAATGCACAGACAAAGATAAAAATTCTTATTAGTAGATTACAGCAAAGCTAGAACCCTAGTCAGTCCTTTCTTCCTGTCTGGTGAAAATGTTTTCACCATGAAATTAAATGAGGGGAAATCTTTCTAGGAGAGACCTGCAGTAGGTAGCAGTAAAAGCCTAACAGGGATTGCTATCTATCCCTAATCTTTACAAAACTTAAAAGGTTTTGGCTAGACATACTCTTTAATACAAGCAAATGATGCCTGCTTTTTACAGGAACACAAGTATATGCAAATTCTGTAGTTGGAATATGGATACAACATTTGAAACAGTGAAAAAAAAAGAAACTGTGAAAATAAGCTGCTTGGGATAATATAAATACCCCCACCTGTAGAAAAGTAAGAAACCGGTGCTAAAGATATATTATGCAATTTACATAATAGCCGATCCTGTGTTGTCACTGAGGAATGTGACAATGAGGTTGCTTGTTTTGGGCTATGATTGTAATTAGTACTAACAGCTCTTTTGTTGTGATATGCTAATACATGTTTTCCTTGAGTTCATTAATCGCCTTTTCATGCTCAGAGAGAGAAGACAGGATGAATATGCCCGCCCAGACTCCTAAATGGCAAATTTATGGCTCTTGTCTATGTTTTTGTTTGGAGATTAATAGCTCCTCTCAGCAGGGCTTCTAATAAACCAGTCACCTCCCATCAAGTTCAATGTCCCAACAGCTCTAGTCCAATTTTTTTATCACAAATTCATGTGGGACCATATATGTGACCAGTATTTAGTGTTTTCCACAAAGAGCACGCAATGAAAAAGTAGGACAAAACTTATCAAAATATTGCTCAGTTTGCATTTTGTACAGCTTGTTGTCTCTTTGGATTAATGTATACTATACAAGAAAACAACATATGATTAAAATGTTGGCTTTCACTGTTAAAATTTGTATTTATTAGAGGAAATAGGCACTTTGACTGCTGTTAAAAGGTGCCAGAAATGAGACCCAGTCTGGGAAAAACAGAATAGCTGAAAACCTATCTCTAAAATTTCATATAAGCTTTGACATGTTAATGCAATTTTCAATATTTCATCAAGATATATAATTTTACATTTTTGATTAAGATAATACCTGGTGATCTTGTCTTGGAAGAGCAATACCTACTGTTATAGGATAACAACAAATTGTCTCTGATTCTCAATTGTACTCCTGCATTTTAACTTTGATGGCTGCATTAATAATAGACAATGCCATAGCAAATGAAATGTCATTCAGTTACTGTAGGCTCTACAAGTTTGGTTGTTATTTTTCTGCTCTTAACCCCCTCAGCCCTGGAAGGATTTACCCCCCTTCCTGACCAGGCTCTTTTTTGCGATACGGAACCGCTTTGCTTAACTGACAATTGAGCGGTCGTGCAACGTTGTAGTTGTACCCAAACAAAATTGATGTCCTTTTTTTAACCACAGATAGAGCTTTCTTTTGGTGATATTTGATCACCTCAGCGGTTTTTATTTTTTGCGCTATAAATAAAAAAAGAGCGATAATTTAGAAAAAAAATATTTTGAACTTTCTGCTCTAATAAATATTCCCAAAAAATATTTTGAACTTTCTGCTATAATAAATATTCCCAAAAAATATAAAAAAAAAAAAATTCTTCCTCAGTTTAGGCCAATATGTATTCTTCTACATATTTTTGGTAAAAAAAAATTGCAATAATCGTATATTGATTGGTTTGCGCAAAAGTTATCGCATCTATAAAATAGGGGATAGATTTATCGAAATTTTATCATTAATTTATTTATTTTTATTAGTAATGGCATCGATCTGTGATTTTTTATCGTGACTGCGGACATATCGGACACTTTGGATACTATTTTGGGACGATTGACATTTATACAGCGATCAGTGCTATAAAAATACACTGATTACTGTGTAAATGTCACTGGCAGGGAAGGGGTTAAACACAAGGGGGCGATCAAGGGGTTAGGTTTGTTCCCTCAGCGTGTTCTAACTGTAGCGGGGATGGGCTCACTAGAACATGACAGAGATCACTGCTGCCGACCACTGGGAGCAGTAGATCCCTGTCATGTTGCTAGGCAGAACAGGGAAATGCCTTGTTTACATCTCCCCGTTCTGCCTCTGCATGCCACTGATGGACATCGAGTCCGTGGGACCCGCGCGCGCTGCCCACGGCATGTGCGCGCCCGCCTGCTGCCGATGACAGAGTGACGTATGGGTGTGTCTGCCGATGACAGAGTGACGTATGGGTATGTCGTTTTGTGCACATGTGCCACTTTGCCGACATATATCGGCATGAGCCGGTTGGCAAGTGGTTAAAGTAGAAACTTTAAGAACAGAAAAATAACAACCAAACTTGTCTTAGTGCAAATATTTTTCACCAGGCTTGGGCCCAGGCAGAGACCGAAGAGGGCCTCCTGAAGCTCTATGGTAGGGAAAAGGCATGCGTGGGGGCCTTTTCTGTTTGGATCAAATCTTCAGCTCTTCCCTACTATCGTTTTTATACCATATGTCTAGCCATTATCGTGCAGAAGTGCATTTTAAACCATCTTAGCTCAGGTGCAGGGAAAGGGCACAATTGGCATCCTCTCCTTGGATGCCTGAACACCTTGTCCCAGAAGTGACTCCCGTTAAAGAAATAGTATTCTCTAAAAGCAGAAACATCCACAAATAACAGCAGATTTTGATGTTGCATACCAGATATAATAGAGTATAATCATCAGGGAAGTTGACTTCTTTTATCTTTATTTCTCAATGCTACACAATCTAGTTTGCACTAAACTGGAAAACATTGTAGCTATTCATCAACACATTGTTATACAGGTCAGATGTCTACTGCATTGGAATCTCTGCAAATCCTATAACTAAAGCTGGGTGGACAAGTACCGAAAGTCGGCCAGTTCAGCAGGACCCAGACAACTTTTGTTATGTGTGTACTCTTCTCTGTTCAACAAAAGCAAGTCTAAACAATAGCTTCTGTTGAACGATATTGCTGGAAAACTAGCGATTAGTGCTCTCAGCCAGTGGCTACAAGCGTTGATCAGTGCATTCTGGCTGGTGGAGTCCCCCCTGCAAGAATACAATAGCTCACCTTGGGAGCGCACAATGATGCGTGATGTCGGTATCTGTCAGTTCTTTTTCTTTTTTTTTCTGTTCAACCCACCAGTTGAACGAAAAAGAAAAAAAATAAACTATTTTGTATACCTAACTTAAGAAGTTACTAACTAGTACCATGTTATTTTTTTGTTTGTTTTATATATACAAATTACTTTTTTGCACTGACTGCGTGACCATTCTTGCCTACATCATTGAGAATCCAGAATCTTGTTATATACATTTAAGTAAACAGACTAAACTGGCCATTGGCAGACTAAAAGACTACAGACAACGCCAGACAAGGATTTTTAGAATGGAAGCCCTGTAACTGTTTAGCCCTAGGTGTTTTGTGACAAAGGGCTACATCAAACTAATGAGTACTAAGCTTGATCAGGTTATAATGCCTATTGAAATGTACATTTGGTATAAGCCTAGTGTTATTTACCTAACTAGGGACAGAAATATCCAAACTATAAACACACTTGTCTATGAAAGATACAAGTTACCCTGCCTGCACCCTGTAGTATATTTTATTTTATTTTATCAATAAACTTTGGAGCAGCCTTTCTCAACCGTTTTTCTTTTCAATAAGTTTTTATTGAATTTTTCAAACAAGTGTCCAAACATATTTAATTGCACAGTAGCAAGATTGATACATGCATGACACTAAGCAACAAATATCAACAACATACTAGTTAACAAACTTGTTCTATCTAGTGAACAATATAAAATTAACTAAATGTATGAACTGCATTAGGTTTATATCAAACAATGCAAAGTAGTTAGGTTATACAGATGTTCCTCAAGTGTAGTTTTTTATACCATTCAGTCCATGGGGACCAAGCTGTACTCTCATGTAAGTAAGTCTCTCTGTCCCTTGTTAGTTAAAGTTCATGGGTGTAATGAATGTGGGTCAATCTAACGACATTGAGTACGTTTGGAGGTGCAGGTGCTTTCCATAGCTTTGTTATGGGAAGTCTTGCTGCTAGAAACACAACCACTTTTCGTACCTGAGGAGGTACTTTCTCAAACTTTTTACAGTTGAGGAACCCTTGTAAAGTTTATAAACTCAGGGTACCCCTGAAATAATTTTCTGATCTACAGCCCATGAAATATTAGTGTGAATAATGAGCTGTAGACCGTTCCTGCGCCCAGTAAAAAAATGATCACTGCAAGAGTGATCTGGGGGGTGATCTGGGGGTGACAGGGGGGTGTTTTGTGTGCCTATGTGTACTGGTGTCAGTGTACTGTTGGTGCACTAACTGTGTGTGTTGTGACTTCCTCTGCCTGTGTTTTGATTGACACAGACAGAGGAAGGCTTACATCCCGGATCGTGAAGCGATCCCGACCGTCCCGCCGGCGGGGGGGGTCGATGACCCCCACGCGCCTGGCACCACCAGGTACGTGGTTCTGCCTGTGAGGGCTTACAGTGTTGTGGCACCACCACCACCAAAGGCCCAATTGTTTAACAGGGGCAGGTAATTACAATCCTTGATATAATATTTCACAGCCTCCGTTCCCAGTCGATGCCTTGTACGGGGAAACGCGTCGGTGGAGCACAAGTCTTTGACGTCACCACGCACCAGCTGTCTGGCTTGAGCAGCGGCTGTTTTAAATCGTTTTTTTGCTTGTAGATGTTAGTACCTTTTAAGCTTGCAATAAATCTTTTAAACAGAGATACTGCACCATGAAGCCTTTTTTTTCTTCTTATCTGGTAAACATATTCCAATGTGGAGGACCATACAGGAGGATCTGTCACTGCTTTTGTAAGAAACATTACATCAGAACTACCGTCCGCTGTATCAGAAGGGCTACCGGCTCTAGAGGAGTTCCAGGAGGATTACTCACAGGCTGAATGACCCATTGATGAGCGAGTTTGATCTCTATAATCGGAGATCCACCTGATCCGGTAAGCGGTCTCTCTTACTATAAAGATCCAACAGAAGTTTCAAGTTATACCAGGATTGTTTAATATCACTAATTATTGAAGCAACATATGGACTTGAATATACACAGTATTTAATTCGTATTTGTTTTTGTGTTTTTGGTTGCACAATTTGATTTCTTTCCACATAATATTTCACAGCAGGGCCCGCTCCTGCGCCCACCAAGAGTAACTGTGAGAGCTTACAGTGTTGTGGCACCTCCACCACCAAAGGCCCAATTTTTCTGCCCCTGTTTAACAGGAGCATGTAATTACAATTTTTAATCTAATGTTTCACAGCAGGGCCCGTTCCTGTGCCCAACAAGAGTAACTGTGAGGGCATACAGTGCTGTGGCACTACCACCACCAACACCAAAGGCTCAATTTTTCTGCCCCTGTTTAACAGGAGCATGTAATTACAATTTTTGATCTAATGTTTCACAGCAGTTCCTGCGCCCAACAATATTAACTGTGAGGGGTTACAGTGGCCCAATTTTCTGCAGAGTATATAGGTCAGGCCGTATAGTATATATACTTCTGTTCAGAATTCATAGTGCCTGGGGGACCCCCACGCAATTTATTTTAAAATTTTGGTTCAGGGTTCCCCTTAATACTCATATCAGACCCAAAGGGCCTAGTAATGGACTGGGGGGGGGGGGGGGCATGCCGTTTTTTCCAATGAGTTTTATCTATATTTCCGGGATCCAACAATTCATTACAGCAGCGAGCAGTTTTAAATTACTTTTTTCCTTTAGAAATGTAATTTTGCTGTGGTATTGTTCTAAACATGGAAAAAATGCGTCACTTTACAGGCATACTATAGACACCCCCCAGGCATGATATTTAAAGGAACGTTTCATTTTTATTGTTTAACTTTAAGCATTATTAAAATCACTGCTCCCGAAAAAACGTCCGTTTTTTAAAACATTTTTTTGCATCGATACATGTCACCTTGAGCAGGACCCGGGTCCCCAACCATGTTTTATGACAATAACTTGCATATAAGCCTTTAAAATTATTAGCACTTTTGGTTTTTCATGTTAGTGTCCATAGACTTTCAAATTTTGCATATTGTTCGTTGTTCGACGAACGTCCGAACAACCAAAGTTCGACCTGAACTTATGCTCGGTCCAAACCGTTCGCCATTCTCCATTCATTCTCCATTCAAACTTTTCACTCTTCAGCTTCCAACCAGCAAATCTGGCAAAAAAAGTGGATGGCGATGTGGATGGCAATGTTTGTCCCCTTACCAAACAAAATATGGCTGAATACAGAGTAAAGTGGTTAAAACAAGAATGAACAAGGAGAAAGTAATGTAGAAAAACTAAAAAAAAAGAAAAAAAATGAATAGAAAGGGAAATTATACAGGTAAGAGAAGTCAACTTTATGCTATAGAGACAGCTGTGCAAGACAGAGTGAGGAAGCCATGTAGATTCTAGACACAGATTAGCACAGCAGCAGAGCAGGAATATACCTAGCGAGGCAGAAAAAAAAGTAGAATAGTACAGAGCAGATCATGTAAAGCCAGACAGTAAGAAGACAAAATATACAAGTAAAATTCAGTTCTCTGGCCATTGGCCAAACATTAAAAAAAAATCAGCAAACTGTTAACATAGGGCCCAAACTCTATTGAAGTCTTTAGGAGCCTAATCTTGTTATCTTTTCTGCCCTTTTTTTAAGGCCAATTTGCAAAGTTTTAGGTAAAAAGATCTGGGTAGCAGAGCAATGGAAGGGGGGGCATGTACCTATGCAAACTAATTAACAAAAAAGTTATGTGGGGAGCATATGTTAAATACACTCACCTGTCTGCTTTCATTTGTCTTTGGCATGCAAACTGAGCTGAGTATGCACAGCTAAGTTTACAGTGCTGGTATGGTCCATTTGTGCCAGGATGACTGTTTCCTGCAAATGCACAGAAGAAGATGCCAGCACCAGCAAGAGACAGGACCGCTGTAGGAGAGGCAAGTAAAGCTTCCTTTAGTTCTCCTTTAAGCATGCACGTGAAGTAATGCATCTGTAGGATATACTCCAGCAAAAGTGATTTTAAAAACAAAAACATAGCCACCAAATGACAGTTCTGTTTATTGATGCTAAAAGATCCCATATTTCAGGATTCCAGATAACAATCCTGTCAAGATCCCTATAGCCACAACATCAGAAATGAGAATTGTTGCTTTTCATACCAGCACAAGCAGCAAAAACAAAAAAACAAATGTTTTCAATAAATGCAAATAGAATACTGACACTCCATTTTTCTGTGTCTTAGCCAACATTAAGGACAAGGATATAATAATAACTGAATACCATCATTCAAAAGATGCACAGCATAACTTGTGAGTAGGTTTCTTCCTGAGCTTCATCCCACTTGGTCCCTTTTGTAGAACCTTACAGCAGTCCCTTTACTTGCACCCTTTTTTTTTTCTTCTGCTATACTCTGCTCATGTTCTGCATGTTGAGTCTTCTCCAGAACAGACCAGTGGTGGCTGGTGCTCAATTTTTTTGGAGGTGGGGGGCAGGGCGGCAGATAGATTTAGAACAAGTTTTAATGCAATTACAGTTGAATGAATGAATGAATGAATGACTTGTATAGCGCAACCTATGCGAACTGAATCGCCTCAGGGCGCTTTTTAAGAAGCAAAAACCTGTCAGAAATTTTTGCATGTTGCGCTTACGTTATTGTAGCTTATTGCAAGCTACAATGTGCATGGCTGGCAGCTTCAGTAAGTTTCAGTCGTGTCTAAATTAGTACAGACCTACATAAGCAGCTTTTGATCTAATTACATTTATTTTTTTAGAGATTGATTTATTGATGAGAGCTGCCACCTTCTCCCTTTATTTACTGACTTATGCAAGTTGTATAGCTTGCATTTTTAGATTGCTTGTCTGCATTTAGTTACCACCGATGCATGAGTAATGCCCCATACACACGATCGGAAATTCCGCTAGCATAAGTCCGATGTGAGGTTTTGGTCGGAAATTGCGACTGTGTGTATGCTCCATCGGACTTTTGCTGGTGCAATTCCTGCCAGCAAAAGATTGAGATCAGGTTCTCTATTTTTCCGACGGAAAAAGTTCCGATCGGAAATTCCAATCGTGTGTTCCAAAATTCCTACGCATGCTCGGAAACAATTTGACGCATGCTCTGAAGCATTGAATTTAATTTTCTCGGCCTGTCGTAGTGTTGTACGTCACCGCATTCTTGGCGGTTGAAAGTTCAGAGAACTTTTGTGTGACCGTGTGTATGCAAGCCAAGCTTGAGCGGAATTCCGTCGGAAAAAACATCCAAGATTTTTCCGACGAAAACTCTGATCGTGTGTACGTGGCATTAGTGTAGCTGTTAGAAAGTATTTGTTTAAGGTAAATTAAGAACTACTCACAACTAGGGATGGATTTTGAGTGGGGCCCCCACGCCATTTTTTTTATTTTGGAGTGGGGTTCCATTAATATCCATACCAGACCTGAAAGGCCTGGTATGGAATTTCGGGGGACCCCCACGCAATTTTTTTTTTTTTAAATTTTGGTTCAGGGTTCCCCTTAATATTCATACCAGACCCAAAGGGCCTGGTAATGGACTGTGGGGGAATCCCATGCCATTTTTCTCAATAACTTTTATATGTATTGCCGGGCTCAACAATTCATTATTGCCACGAGTACTTTTAAATTCCTTTTTTTCCTTTAGAATTGTAATTTTGTGCAGGGACTGTTGTACACACGGGAAACATGCGCCACTTTACAGACATACTATAGACACCCCCCAGGTACCAAAATTTAAAGGAATATTTCACTTTTATTGTTTCACTTTAAGCATTATCCCCTTCCCGCCGAGCGTACGCACATCTGCGTACTCTAATTTCGGGGGTTACACCCGATCGGCTTTCCGAGGATGACAACCGATGCAGCTAAAAGCCGCTCGGTTGTTATCCCAGAGGAGCGGGAGGGGACGCCACCCCGCTCCCGCCGCTCTTCCGGGCCCTACTGGTAACACGATCCGGATGTACGATCCGCCGCTTCCGGCGGCTAGTGTGAGACTGGAATGAAGCCGGAGACGGCTTCGTTCCAGTCTCCTTGATGGAAACACAGAAGCGACGTCACAACGTCACTTCAGGTTTACTCGGCTGCCAATGGCACAGTTTTTAAAAAAAAATACGGTATTCAGATACACAGTTTTCAGTGATCTGAATACTTTGAAATGCAAAGGAGGGATTTGGGGTCTTTTAGACCCCAGGTCCCTCCATACAGAGTATCTGTCACCACCTATTACTGTCACAAGGGATGTTTACATTCCTTGTGACAGCAATAAAAGTGATCACATTTTTTTTTAAAACACAATTTCATAATAAATAAATAAAATAAATAAGAAAAAATAACTAAACATTTTCAAACCGCCCCCGTCACCGCGAGCTCGCGCAGCAAAGAAAACGCATACTGATGTCGCTCCCGCATATATAAACGGTGTTCAAATCACACCGTATTGCCGCGATCATCAGAGCGAGAGAAATAATTCTAGCATTAGACCTCCTCTGTAACTCTAACCTGGTAAACGTAAAAAAAAATTTAAGCGTCGCCTA
Organism: Lithobates sylvaticus; assembly: GCA_028564925.1. Taxonomy (NCBI): domain Eukaryota; kingdom Metazoa; phylum Chordata; class Amphibia; order Anura; family Ranidae; genus Lithobates; species Lithobates sylvaticus. The sequence continues at coordinate 178,311,462 of CM053036.1, forward strand.
TGGAGATTTTTAGGTTCCAAAGTTTGTCGCCATTCCATGAGTGCGTGCAATTATAAAGCGCGACATGTTTGATATCTATTTACTCGGCGTTGAAAAAAGAGACCCTCTGGATAGAACGCCTTGATGCGACCCGTTCTCCGGGTATCAATGAGGCACAATCCTATAAACCCTTTCTCTAAAATGGTCCTAGACCCCATGCTCTTGCCCCTTCAGCCCCTTCAGCTTTCTCCAAAAACACTATATTTGATTAGATATGTGTATCCACTCTGATCTAGTACTACACCTATCTAGCATAATTTATCCTATATTCCAAGCAGTTTCCTAAAATATTTTCCATGGTTTGCCTTCAAAATATGTTCCCAGACAGCTTTACTGTCACTAGATTGTTTAAAAATATTTAATTCTAAATGCTTTAGAAATTACAATATGAGCTTGATACCTATGTTTGATTGTTACTCATGCTATTTTCTGTCAACATTTTATGGAGTTAATCCAATTCTTGCCGACTGTGACCCCTGGGCCCCAACTATCCACACTGGCTGGCATTGCGCCGCATCCTTTTGGGCCTGTCCGGTGTCTAATGCGGCCGCACATCGTCACTCTAGCCATCTACGTGACGATTAACAAGGAATGACTGGGGAATTTATCCCCAGTCATTTTCCTTGTTTGAACGTGCTGCGCGCGCCGCCGTGCGAGTCTCAGCCTCAATGCGCAGGCGCGGGACGTGGCGTCGGCACATGCGCAGTACGTTCTTTGCGGCCGATCCGGATGACGTCAAGCCGGCGACGCCGGATATTGACGACGGATGGGACGTGTATTTAAGCACACCAGGATGTGCTCCCTGTCAGCGTCCCCCGCTCTCCACCACCGAAGCGATGTTGGTAGGCTTAATTCCTCTGTACCCCAGGATGGTGAGTTACAGGCATGCCGTTCGGCTATGCTACTTTATTCCCATTATGCATTACTCTTCTCCAATTGAAGCTTTTTTTTCATCCTTTTCTTGGCCCTACTATACAGGTCCACTTTGGCACTACCTTCCAACATTGAGGCTTTGTTTATCTGACTACCTATTGGCCTTCCCCTTTTTTCGGTCGTTTCAACCAGGGAACTTATATATAAACAATTGCAGTGCTGGTGTGTATACCTATTGAGGGAGGTGCCTGCTCCCCCTCTCTATTTAGGTGAGCCAATACCTCAATTTATTCCTGGGTTTATCCACTCACGGAGTATATCTGTCCTGTCCTCAACTGACAGGTGGTTTATTAATTTACTTTATGTTTGGTTACTATTTAGGACCACACCTGGGGTACATGATAACTAACCCTACTCCTTCTCATCTGCCATATCCCTTCTGGTTGATGAGGAGACAACAGGGATTGTATTTCCTTATCTTCCCTTTCTTTTGAATAAACCAAAGAATTGTAAGTACAATTTTTCTTACATATAACTGACAGTTGTATATGATATTTTACACGTCCCCATTGGATGCTTGGATCATTGGCCTATACTTTTGCTGCGCACTGTCTGGTAGTGATGATGGAAGCCTAGTGGCCACATTCGGCAATCATTGCAGATCTATATATACCCTTATGTACAAATAGAACATGTTATCTAGGAAGTATTAATGATATGCATATACTTACTGTGTCTTTTAAATCTCATATTTGTTTGTTAGTTATTGCAATCTCAAGCTCCAGACGAAGCGTTAAATGAAACAACGCGAAACATGTAGAGCTTTCGTCAAAATCCACCAATATCGCACTGCACCCTTGCCTCCATAATGGATACCTCATCAATTCTGGACAAAATCCGTCTCCATCACCGATCTTTGTTCCGTGGTATCCCATAGGCTTATTACTTTTAGGCTGCATATGCGATCCTGTACCTTATCAATGTTTTTTCTTTTTGTTTGACTCAAATGTATATGTTTTTAGATGTACGTGGTCTTTTATGCATGTTGTTCCCCTTGAACTAATCAATACATTTTTGATATTACAAAACAGTCTACAGTGCCTAAAAAGTCCATAAGTCCCTCCTCTCCTTTTTTCTATATTATATTAAGGACGTGGCACATGATTATCTTTTCAGTATCTGCAGCACCACACTGCATTGATACTCATTCCCTCTTCTATATTTACTCGGCGTAACATCATCTTTCACAGTATACAAAAAAATTGGGATAACTATACTGTTTTGTTTTTTAAAAATTCATGAAAGTGTCCCTTTTCCCAAAAAATAGCGTTTAAAACACTGCTGCACAAATACCGTGTGACGCCATTTTATTCTCTAGATTCTCTGCTAAAAAATATATAAGTAGTTTCCTAGCATAAAATAGGTATTTTAACTTGTAAACACCAAATGTCAGAAATAGGCTTAGTCATGAAAGGGTTAAAATCACTGCCCCCTAAAAAAAAAACTTCAATTTTTAAAACTTTTTTTTGCATTGATACATGTCCCCTGGGGCAGGACCCAGGTCCCCAAACACTTTTTATGACAATAACTTGCATATAAGCCTTTAAAATTAGCATGATTAGATTTTTCATGTTCGTGTCCCATAGACTTTAACGGTGTTTGTGTGTTCAAACTAATTTTTTGCCTGTTTGCATGTTCTGCTGCGAACCAAACCGGGGGGTGTTTGGCTCATCCCTACTCATCCCTACTCACAACTGTATTATAAAAACACGCATGTTGCTCATGGCCCTTTATGAGATGGTCCTCAGCAACGTAGTCTGGGGGATCCACAAGGGACGTGGTCATCTGTCAGGCTGTACTGGATATATATATATATTCCTTGAAAGGGATCAAAATCGTGTATAAATGTAAAACCTTAGTATGGATGAAGTAATCTACATGGATGAGAAAATACCCACATGAATGAGAAAATAACACACACCTATATATATATATTTCAAAAAGTAGGGCAGGTTACTTCCTTAGTTGTATCAGCTTTAAATAATCAAAGCACCGTCAGAGTGGACTCCCAATCTTCCACCGCTATTTCAATTCAAAAATTGATATTGAAGTAAAGAAGATATTGCATTGAAGCACGAGTCCCTTTCCTTTTTTTGAATATATATATATATATATATATATATATATATATATATATATATATATATATACACACACACACACACAGTATAGGCCCATACACACGAGCGGACTTTTTGACAACCAACATGCAAATTAGCTGTTTTGGACCAACATCCGACCGTGTGTACGCTCCATCGGACCAACTTTTTCCAGGTTTCATCGGACTTTTGTTGGCTGTGCGAACGGACCAACTTTCTGCCAACAAAAGTCCGATGGACCAAAGTCCGACCGTGTGTACACAAAACCAACGGACTTTTGTACAAACCAATGCAGAACCAATGCAAAAGATCAGACAACAATACAGAAGTTGAACAAAGGTGGGGGTAAAGAGCAGAAAAACCAAGTGATTTTGGTGAAAGTTGGCTGAAAAAGTCCTGCTGTGTGTATGCAATACCAACTTGGGACCAACGCCCTTTGGACAAAAATCCACAGGAAAGTTGGTCCACGGTCCGATCGTGTGTATGAGGCTTATCTCACAAAAGTGAGTACACCCCTCACATTTTTGTAAATATTTTATTATATCTTTTCATGTGATAACACTGAAGAAACGACATATTGCTACAAGTAGTGAGTATACAGCTTGTATAACAGTGTAAATTTGCTGTCCCCTCAAAATAACTCAACACCCAGCCATTAATGTCTAAACGGCTGTCAACAAAAGTGAGTACCCCCCTAAATGAAAGTTAGGCCCAAATTAGGCCCAATTAGCCACCCCCCGGTGTCATGTGACTCATTAGTGTTACACGGTCTGAGGTGTGAATAGGGAACAGGTGTTTTAAATTTGGAGTTATCGCTCTCACTCTCTCATACTGGTCATTGGAAGTTCAACATACCACCTCATGGCAAAGAACTTTCTGAGGATCTGAAAAAAATAAATGTCGCTCTACATAAAGATGGGATAGGCTATAAGAAGATTGCCAAGACCCTGAAACTGAGCTGCAGCATGGTGGCCAAGACCATATAGCGGTTTAACAGGACAGGTTCTACTCAGAACAGGTCTCGCCATGGTCGACCAAAGAAGTTGAGTGCACGAGCTCAGCGTCATATCCAGAGGTTGTCTTTGGGAAATAGACGTATGAGTGCTGCAAATATTTCTGCAGAGGTTGAAGGGGTGGGGGGTTAGCTTGTCAGTGCTCAGACCATACGCTGCACACTGCACCAAATTGGCCTGCATGGCTGTCGCCCCAGTAGGAAGCCTCTTCTAAAGATGATGTACTAAAAAGCCTGCAAACAGTTTGCTGAAGACAAGCAGACTAATGCGGCGTACACACGGTCGGAATTTCCGATGGAAACAGTCCGATGGGAGCTTGTCAACGGATTTTCCGACCGTGTGTATGCCCATCGGTCTTTATCTGTCGGAATTTCCGACGGACTTTGGATTGAGAACCTGTGCTCAATTTTTCCGACAGAAAACCTTTCTATCGGATTTTCCGATCGTGTGTATGCAATTCCGACAAGTAAAATTCCGACGCATGGTCGGAAACAATTCGACGCATGCTTGGAAGCATTAAACTTCCCTTCTATAGTGCTGTCGAACTTGTTTTATGCCGCTGTGTTACAGACCGTCGGAATTTGGTGTGACCGTGTGTAGGCAAGACAGTTTGAGCGAAATTCCGTTGAAATTCCGACGGCAAAACCATCAGAGCTTTTTCCGACGAGAATTCCGACCGTGTGTACGCGGCATAAGGGCATGGATTACTGGAACCATGTCCCGTGGTCTGATCAGACCAAGCTAAACTTATTTGTTTCAGATGGTGTCAAGTATGTGTGGTGGCAACCAGGTGAGGAGTACAAAGGAATATATATTCCTTGAAAGGGATAAAAATCGTGTATAAATGAAAAACCTTAGTATGGATGAAATAATCTACATGGATGAGAAAAAAAACACACATATATATATATATATATATACAGTATCTCACAGAAGTGAGTACACCCCTCACATTTTTGTAAATATTTTATTATATCTTTTCATGTGACAACACTGAAGAAACTTGCCTACAGTCAAGCATGGTGGTGGGAGTGTCATGGTCTGGGGCTGCATTAGTGCTGCTGGCACTGGGGAGCTACAGTTCATTAAGGGAACCATGGGTGCCAACATGTACTGTGACATAATGAAGCAGAGCATGATCCCCTCCCTTCCGAGACTGGACTGCAAGGCAGTATTCCAACATGATAACGACCCCAAACACACCTCCAAGAAACCCACTGAGTTTCTAAAGAAGCTGAGGGTAAAGGTGATTGACTGACCAAGCATGTCTCCAGACCTAAACCCTATTGAACATCTGTGGGGCTTTCTCAAATGGAATGTGGAGGAGTGCAAGGTCTCTAACATCCACCAGCTCCGTGATGTCATCATGGAGGAGTGGAAGAGGATTCCAGTGGCAACCTGTGAAGCTCTGGTGAACTCCATGCCCAAGCGGGTTAAGGCAGTGCTAGAAAATAATGGTGGCCTCACAAAATATTGACACTTTGGACCCAATTTGGACATTTTTACTTAGGGGTGTACTCACTTTTGTTGCCAGCAGTTTAAACATTACTGGCTGTATGTTGAGTTCATTTGAAGTTATACAAGCTGTACACTCACTACTTTACATTGTAGCAAAGTGTAATTTCTTCAGTGTTGGCGTGTACTCACTTTTGTGAGATACTGTATATAAAATAAGCAAATATGTACACTAGCATAAGTGGTACACAACTAAACGTGCATATTAATGATGATGGTATTCCTACCATCATCATTGATATGCACATTTAGTTGTGTACCACTTATGTGTACATATGTTGTTGTGAACAAAGCCAAAGAAAAGGGGATGGAGTAAGAAAATACTATCCATGAGTACTTACTGTAAAAATGTCTGTACAGACCTTAAAGCTTGATTAACACCTATGCATTTGTAGCGGGGTCGTACCCCTTTTAGGGGAAGAGACTACATCCCCCATAATTCCCCAGGCTCCCAGGCTGCTTTTTTCCGCCCGAGAGGCTGCTGGGGGAGGTGATAAAAAGGAGGAGGAGAGACCGCCTCTTCCTCTTCTGATGCCGCGTCTGACTGGGACGCCTCTTCTGACTGAGCTGGTGACGCAGAGATTTGTTCCTGAGGGGACACCTGTGCAGACCGGGACTGCTGAGGGCCTGAAGCCTGGGCCTTGCAGCAGACGGAGTGAGACTCTCATCCCTCAGAGTCAACAGCAGCGGAGCGGAGACTTTTCCCTACAGTCGGTCGGTCGGAGAGAGGACTGGAATGCAGGGGCTGTGACTGAGGAGACCGGACGCCGCCATTGGAGGGACCGGAGCTGAGGACGGTACCCCAGGATTGGTGAGAGAGCTGAAAGGCTCATCCTGCATTGCTATACACACGTTTATGCCTGTTGAACTGACAAGGCACAATTTACCTCAGAGCAGCAAATGTTACTTTCTGTGGATTACAAATACACCATTTAAAGCTACATGTGCACCACCTCTACAGATCTATTGCCGGTGAAGAACACTGTACTTGTACAAGGACTGAGCTCTATTACTAGGGATCAGGCCTGGTCCGTTAGGTAGGCGCAGATAGATTTATTGCACCTCAGGGGTGCATAGCAGACGGTCGCCACACATGGCGCTCCATTCCCCATTGCTAGTTCGTTACATATAAGTGTACATGTTAAAGTGCATATTGCAGGGACCTGCTAAAGTATTGTAAGTCATATGTTTAAATGCATGTTACTGTTTCTTCTCCTTACTGACAAAGTAAAGCCAGTTATTCTTATTTCAGCAGTCTGCTTGTGAGTTCATACCCATTACACTTAGAGTATAAGTGATATTTATATGTGCATAGATACATACCCCTTGACTAACTGTGCCAGAGCGGGTAGAGCAAATTGCCGGGGGTTGGTGGAGCTGTACTCAGGGACCCAAAACAAACCAGCGGCCCTCTTAACTGGGGGTATCGCTACACGTGGGGGCTCGTAATCCGGGATCCTGAGTCAGCGGGAAAAGCCGCCAGAAGGTACCGCCATGGACCCGATAGAAGTGGGACGGTGGTCCGCAACATGGGCCACTGATCCAGCCGCAGCAGCAGTCATTGAACTGCCAGGGATATGGCAGAGAGAGGCAGTCAAGCAGCTCATAATGTCCCTATCCCCATGCCACAAGTCATGGATAATGGACATGAGAAATGATGCTGGGTATACATACGCCTTAATAGAATGGAAGGAAGAGACTCCAGAGCAGTTCAGGAGCCAAAGCATACAAGCACCGAATGGCCAGGCCTACCAAGTGCTGCATGCGCTGCCGCGCAAGGGAGACTGTTCTCTTATGAAAGCCATGCTATCCCCAAAGCAGGAAGAGCAGAAGGGCGCGGAAAGCCCCGCACCCGCACAACCTACTCTTAGCGCAGAACTGTGTGCTGTCCTAGGGGAGATTGTGACTCAGTGCAGAAGAGACCCCGGGGACTACCCAATGTCGGGATACAGGAAACTCCGGATGTTCTCAGGGAGGACACCTGTACCCTCGGGAGAAGAGGGATTTGAAGAGTGGTTAGATGGTGCCACGCAGGCCCTAGAAGAATGGGAGGTCTCAGAAGGTAGAAAGAAGCAAAGGATTGTTGAGAGCCTAAAAGGACCTGCCTTAGAGGCCATACGCAATCTGAAGACAAGCAAAAAGGATTACACTGCCCAGGACTACATAGACATCCTGGAAAGTGTGTTTGGTGGTACAGAAAAAGTCACAGAACTTACCTATCAACTGGAACATTGTTACCAGAAGACAGGGGAGAAGCTGTCGGAGTATATGGGACGCATAGACAAGATCCTGCATAGGATTATCCTGAAGAAGGGGATAGATCCGGGGAAGGTAGATGAAGCCCGTGCCCAGCAGGTGATGAGGGGAGCCCAACCCCTGGACCCTGTCGCACTAATTCTACGCACCCGGCAGGATGGGAAGAGCCTGGACTACCCCGATCTCATCCGAATGGTCAGAGAAGAAGAGGCCATGTTGGAAGAGAAAAGGGAAAAGCAGGTGATGGGGTCTACAAAACTTCCAGTGGCCACGGTCAGGTCGGCCTTAACCCCTGAAAGAGAGACAGAGGTAGATGCCCTGAAGTTGCAGATGTCCCAGATGATGGAGATACTGACGTCTCTAGTGGCGAAAGAGACGCCCAGTCCCAAGAAAGAGCCAAGCAGGAGGGAATTGTTTCCAGCTGTTTCAGCACCAGCATCCCCACCTGACTACGGTGAGATGATCTGTTTTAATTGTGGAGGAATTGGTCATATTGCAGCTGTATGTTCCAGTCCCAAGAAGAAGAAAACAGAAAGCCGCCAGCCGGCGGGAAACGCCAAAGGGCCCCGGTGAAGGAGTCAACCGGGTGCCCATCACCTTCAGTGAGCTCCAAGAAGTATAACGGAAAGAGAAGAGGAGATCAGACCCCTCGGAAGGAACCCAGGGATCCTCAACCATGGTACACTCCAGAGAAAGGGGGCAAGACCCCTCGGAAGGAACCCAGTACTCCTAAACGAGAACCCCCAAAAGTGAGAGATAACAATGTCCCTCAACGGGTTCACACTCCCAGCAAGAGGGAGAAAATTAATGCATACCAGGCTCAAGAAAGGATCAAGTGCAGATCAAGTGAGAAGGAAAAGAGTCCACAGAAGAGGACAGCATCAACTCGGCCTTACCCAGAAAAGCTAGTTGGTCCATCCCCTACTGTACCCATCCAGGTGGAAGGAGTGTACACAAAGGCCCTCCTAGACACTGGAGCACAAGTGACCCTATTGTATAGGGACTTCTATGACAGATACCTGAGCCATCTGCCAATACAGAAGATAGAAGAGTTGGAGATAAGGGGACTGGGAACTCAGAGTTTCCCCTATGATGGATACCTACCCATACGGTTGACCTTTGACCCATCCGTAGCTGGGAAGACTGAAGTGTTTGACACCTTAGCAGTGGTGTGTCCCCGCCCACCAGGAACCAGCAAGACTTCCCTGATCATAGGGACGAACACGGACCTAGTCAGAAGGCTTCTGACCCCCCTGGTGAAGAAAGAGAATCTTTCAGCCCCCAAGATCCATCCCATGCTGAAGGCAGCCTACCAGCGGTTGGTCCTAGAGCAGAAGACCCCAAGTGAGGGGATAGGAAGGGTATGGAGGCTTGGAAAAGAAGGAGCAGTGTTACAGCCTGGAGAGGTGACCTGCATGAGAGCCACGGTGAAACTTACCTGGGAGCAGCCTGGCCCCTTTGTAATGTTGGAACCCGACCCAATGGAGGGTCACTCAGGTCTGGAGGTGATACCAGAAGTGATCTCATTGAAGGACCTGAAGAAGGCCAGAGGAAGAGTCCCTGTCAGTGTGAGGAACCCCACGGAGCGGCCTGTGGAGATCCCTGCCAGGATGCTGCTGGGACAGGTAAGTCCTGCTGTCCCAGTCGGCTGGTCAGAAGTGAAGGGGACGGGTGAAGGAGAAGATGTCTGGAAGAAACTCTCCATGGAAAACCCTAACCTACCTGGAGCTTGGAAAGAGAGAGCCAAGGCCCAGCTGACCAGATGGGAGAAGATTTTCTCTAAAGATGAGTTTGATGTGGGGTGTGCGAGGAGTGCCACCCACCGAATCCGCATGCAAGAGGACAAGCCATTCAGAGAGAGAGTGAGGCGAGTCCCGCTAGCAGATCTGGAGGATCTGAGGGAGCAGCTTGCGGAACTGAAGAAGACGGGAGTGATTCGGGAGTCCAGAAGCCCCTATGCCTCCCCAATTGTGGTAGTCAGGAAGAAGAATGGGTCATTGAGGCTCTGCATTGACTACAGAACTCTCAACAGGAGGACCATTCCTGACCAGTACACCACGCCAAGGATAGAAGATGCCTTACAGAGTTTATCTGGAGCTAAGTGGTTCAGTGTGATGGACCTCAAGAGTGGGTATTACCAAATCCCCATGCATCCAGAAGACCGAGAAAAGACTGCCTTCATAACCCCAGTGGGATTCTTTGAGTTCAACAGGATGCCTCAGGGCCTATCTGGAGCTCCTGCTACATTTCAACGCCTTATGGAAAGGACAGTTGGAGACATGAACCTCATAGAAGTCCTTGTGTACCTGGACGATGTCATTGTCTTTGGAAAGACTTTGGAAGAGCATGAAGCCAGATTGGAGAAAGTACTGAAGAGGCTCAGTGAAGAGGGACTCAAACTTTCTCCAGAGAAGTGTCGGTTCTATCAGTCTTCTGTGAACTATCTGGGACACATAGTGTCTGAAAAGGGAGTGGCTACAGACCCTGAGAAGTTGGAGGCAGTTACTTCGTGGCCAAGGCCCACAACAGTTACAGAACTTCGGTCTTTCTTGGGGTTCTGTTCCTACTACCGCAGGTTTGTGGATGGGTTTGCCCGTATTGCAAAACCCCTAAACGAACTGCTCAAGACAGAAGGAGAGGAAGATGGATTGGGGCCTAGGAGGCCTGGTGAGTCGGTCAAAGACCAATGGAACTCAAGGTGTGAAGAGGCTTTCAGAACCTTGAAGAGAAGTCTCACCACAGCCCCAGTTTTGGCCTACGCTGACCCCACTAGACCATATGAGCTACATGTTGATGCCAGCCATGAGGGCCTAGGTGGAGTACCAGGAGTACGAAGACCAGCTACGACCAGTGGCTTATGTGAGCCGGAGCCTGATCCGCTCCGAGAAGAACTATCCCACCCACAAGTTGGAGTTCTTAGCCCTCAAATGGGCAGTTGTTGACAAACTGAGAGACTATCTGTATGGGGCCGAGTTTACTGTAAAGACAGATAACAACCCCTTGACCTATCTATTCACCACCGCCAAGCTGGATGCAACTGGACACAGATGGTTGGCGGCGTTGTCTGGATTCAACTTCAGCCTCAACTCCAAGCCAGAGGAGGATCCAGAGTGGAAGAGATAGGAGTTACCACAGTGGGAGTCCCAAAGTGTTACTGTGGAGTAACTCAATTAGAAGAAGAGTGTCTACCGAAGCTGTCCAAGAAGGAGTTAAGGTGTGACCAATTGGAAGATCCCATGGGGAGATTGGTCCTGGAAGCCCTGGAAGACAAGAGTCCAGAGGGACTTCGCCTTCACCCTTCCAAAGAAGCTCGCCTACTGAGGAGAGAGTTGGACAAGTTACAGGTGCATCAGGGGGTAGTCTACCGAAGGGGCCCCTCTGATGGCCCAGAAGACAAGTGGCAGTTGTTTCTCCCAGAGAAGCATCGAGAGACTGTGCTGATTGCCTAACATGACCAGCATGGTCACTTGGGAGCAGAGAGAACCTTCCAACTTGTCAGAGACCGGTTTTACTGGCCCTGCATGAGGGCCGAAGTGGAGGAGTATTGCCATTCCTGTGCAAGATGCATTCAGAGGAAGACTTTACCCCATCAAGCTGCCCCAATGGGCCACCTACAGAGTCAAGGCCCAATGGATCTGGTATGCATTGATTTTCTCTGCCTCGAACCCGATTTGAGTGGATTGGGAAATGTTCTGGTGGTAACCGACCATTTCACCCGTTATGCTCAGGCTTTCCCAACCAAGGACCAGAAGGCCTCTACAGTAGCCAAGGTACTTTTGGAGAAGTACTTTGTTCACTATGGACTGCCACAGAGAATCCATTCAGACCAAGGAAGGGACTTTGAGAGTCGCCTGATAAGGAAGCTACTAGATTCTCTGGGAGTAGAGAAGACTAGAACCACACCATATCACCCTCAAGGTGATGCCCAGCCTGAAAGGTTCAACAGGACCCTATTGAACATGTTGGGAACTTTGGAAACAGAGAAGAAGCAACATTGGAGTCAACACATTTCAGCTCTAGTGCATGCTTACAACTGTACAACCAGTGATGTGACAGGTTTCTCCCCTTACCGACTTATGTTTGGGAGAGAAGCAAGATTGCCAGTGGATTTGGCCTTCGGCATATCCTTAGACCATGCCTCTGCTGCCTCCCACAAAGGATATGTGGACAGACTGAGGCACAGTTTGAAGATAGCTTATGAGAAAGCTCAAGCGGCCTCTGACCAGAGGGGGGCCCGAAATAAGAGGAACTTTGATTTGAAAGTTAGAGTACAGGACCTACAGCCTGGGGACCGTGTACTGTTACGCAATCTAGGGATCCCTGGAAAACACAAGATTGCTGATAGATGGAGATCAGAGCCATATATCATCTGTAGGAAGCTACCTGGATTGCCTGTCTACAAGTTGAAGCCAGAAGGAAGAGTGGGGCCTTTGAAGACCTGGCATAGGAATCACTTGCTCCCACTCACTGAAGCAGTCAGAATACCTCCAGCGAGAGACTTACCTGAATCTGTTTCCATTCTGGATACCCCCAGGCCTAATACTAGGTCTCAGACATCCCAAGTTAGGGGTGGACAGGACCCCCAACCGGAGGAAGAAAGAGGAGAACTTGAATGGCTATGGCCTTCCTCAACCCCAGGAAATTCTGCCATAGATCTTCCACCTACTGAAGATGTGGAAGATGGAACATTGAACCCAGAAGCCACAGAGTTTGTGCCATTCAGTGTTGTGCCTGAGTGCTGGGAAGATATCCCTGGTCTCTACTCAGAAGAAGAAGTAGATGTTCCAGAACCAGAGATGTTGCCGGAATGTGTTCCTGAAGAAGTCCCAAGAGAACAGAGAGCTCGCAGAGTTGTGAAGCCTCCCAAGAAGTTAACTTACCCCAAGATGGGAGAAAGTTCAGAGGACTCTGTTACTACCGCAAGGAGAAGTGCTGAACGCCCTGACCCATCCACTGTTCATTTGGTGGAGGGCAACCCCAGCTCACTCTCTGGCACAGTTAAACAGGTCGCCCACACTGAAGTGACCTGTAGACAGGACAGCTCCCCACCTTATGCCAATTGGTGGGAAGCTCCCCTGTCCAAATTATGTGAAAGTGTTGTTCCTGAGAAAGCTTGTAATTTGAACACTGTCTTTGGGGACCAAAGATTCAAAGTGGGGGGAGTGTGTAGCGGGGTCGTACCCCTTTTAGGGGAAGAGACTACATCCCCCATAATTCCCCAGGCTCCCGGGCTGCTTGTTTCCGCCCGAGAGGCTGCTGGGGGAGGTGATAAAAAGGAGGAGGAGAGACCGCCTCTTCCTCTTCTGATGCCGCGTCTGACTGGGACGCCTCTTCTGACTGAGCTGGTGACGCAGAGATTTGTTCCTGAGGGGACACCTGTGCGGACCGGGACTGCTGAGGGCCTGAAGCCTGGGCCTTGCAGCAGACGGAGTGAGACTCTCATCCCTCAGAGTCAACAGCAGCGGAGCGGAGACTTTTCCCTACAGTCGGTCGGTCGGAGAGAGGACCGGAACGCAGGGGCTGTGACTGAGGAGACCGGACGCCGCCATTGGAGGGACCGGAGCTGAGGACGGTACCCCAGGATTGGTGAGAGAGCTGAAAGGCTCATCCTGCATTGCTATACACACGTTTATGCCTGTTGAACTGACAAGGCACAATTTACCTCAGAGCAGCAAATGTTACTTTCTGTGGATTACAAATACACCATTTAAAGCTACATGTGCACCACCTCTACAGATCTATTGCCGGTGAAGAACACTGTACTTGTACAAGGACTGAGCTCTATTACTAGGGATCAGGCCTGGTCCGTTAGGTAGGCGCAGATAGATTTATTGCACCTCAGGGGTGCATAGCAGACGGTCGCCACACTTGGCGCTCCGTTCCCCATTGCTAGTTCGTTACATATAAGTGTACATGTTAAAGTGCATATTGCAGGGACCTGCTAAAGTATTGTAAGTCATATGTTTAAATGCATGTTACTGTTTCTTCTCCTTACTGACAAAGTAAAGCCAGTTATTCTTATTTCAGCAGTCTGCTTGTGAGTTCATACCCATTACACTTAGAGTATAAGTGATATTTATATGTGCATAGATACATACCCCTTGACTAACTGTGCCAGAGCGGGTAGAGCAAATTGCCGGGGGTTGGTGGAGCTGTACTCAGGGACCCAAAACAAACCAGCGGCCCTCTTAACTGGGGGTATCGCTACACATTTTTAGTCCTTTTTGCATTTTGCAGATTTGCACTACAGAACGTGTTCCATAGGAAACCATGTTAGATGGGCTGTAGTGCAAATCTGCAAAATTCAAAAAGCACTAAAACTGCATAGGTGTGAATCCTGCCTAAGGTTCAATGATGATATGGAGATACCCCCTGAATGAAAAATAATACCTGTTTATATTGTGTCATGAGATATCTGAATACACCAAGAAGCCACTAAACTTTATTAGTATTTATGATCTTCCTAATCCTTTTGTATACTCATTCAAGTAATGGGGAAATGTTCACCTTTATGCCCCGTACACACAGTCGGACATTCCGACCACAAAATCCATCTGATTTTTTCCGATGGATTTTGTCCGAAACGTGTGTTGCATACACATGGCCGGACAAAGTTGTCGGAAAATCCAATCGTTCCAAACGAGGTGACGTACAAAACGTACGACGGGACTACGTAGAGGCCAGTAGCCAATAGCTTTGGTCCCCAAATTTATTCTTAGCATGCGTTGCACATTGTGTGTCGGAATTCTATACACACGATCGGAAAAATTCAGATCTGATTTTGTTGTCGGAAAATTTAAGGTCCTGCTCTCAAATTTTTTCCATCTGAATTTCTGACGGAAAAAGTCCGCTAGAGCCCACACACGATCGTATTTTCCGCCAACATAATCCGATCAGACTTTTCCCATCGGAATTTCTGACCGTGTGTACGGGGCATTAGGCTGTGTAATGGATTCAGATGGTGTGGTATGAATAAAGTATAGGCGATAGTGAATAATCTTGTAGAGAAAAAAACACCCAGACTTAAAGTAAGGTGTTCATCTCAAGCTTCTACACAGAGCTGCCTCAGTGAGCTACACCCGGACTAGATATGGGCTTTGTCATATAATAATGGACTCAGGCTACATGAGCCAATGTCTTATGCATTTCTTATGGATTGGTTCCTTTTTAATTTGAATTTCATTTTGAAAGTTGTTTCCACTCTTGGTGTCCACTTTGCGCCAATAATTACCCCTCTCCTGTGCATTACCCACTCCTGACCCTTGCACTCTATGAACGACTGTCTCCTGACCCCTTTACTATGTACATTACATACAACTGACCCCAGCACTATGTGATTTACTCAATTGTAACTTATACAAACGGTAAGTTATGTGAACCTAGCCCCTTCACTGTGTACATTAGACACACCTGACCCTTGCACCACGTACATTATGTACTCCTGTCCCCATGCACTCTGTGCTTAACTCACTCCTGACCTCTACATTCTGTACACTGTATCCACCTGATCCCCTGCACTTTGTTCATTACATATACCTGACCCCTGCAATTTGGACAATACATACACCTGACCTTTGCACCCTGTGGGTTACCCCCTCCTGACCACTACACTCTTTACATTACTTACTTCTGACCCCTACACTCTGCTGACATCTGCATTCTGCGTGTAACCCACTCCTAACACCTGCACTCTGTACGTTACATAATTTAAATCCCCTACACACTGCAGGTAGGCTAAAATATTAGGCACAATGTTGCCAAAGGTTATCTAATTTTGAGTGAGTCTTATTTCAGCCCTGTGTACACCAATGGAGATGTAGGAAGAATTAATAGTTTCTGCATCTTGATTGCCAAAAAGTAGTAATGCATTTTGTCAAAAATGGCATGTGTTTGACACAAAATCATTTCAAATGCCTGTGTGTACAAGCACTTTCTGATTTCTAATTCTATAGTATGAAACTATTTTATTCCATAAAAACGAAAAATGTACACGTCACTTCCGGGTCAGCAAGAAGAAAGGA
This sequence comes from Lithobates sylvaticus, assembly GCA_028564925.1. Taxonomy (NCBI): domain Eukaryota; kingdom Metazoa; phylum Chordata; class Amphibia; order Anura; family Ranidae; genus Lithobates; species Lithobates sylvaticus. The sequence continues at coordinate 178,327,338 of CM053036.1, forward strand.
GGGAGAGCTAACGCATCTGCCATACTGGTGCCAGGTTCACTGATGTGCACGTGCAACCTGTAAAACATGGTGGAGCCACACGCACATGGGTGAGGTGCCATTACTTTTCATACAAATAGAGCTTTATTTGGTGGTATTTAAATCACCACTGGGTTTTTTTATTTTTTGTTATATAAACAAAAAAAGACCAAAAATTTTGAAAAAAAATAAAATATTTTCTTTTATAAAAAAATAACCAATGAACTCAAATTTCATCATAAATTTAGGCCAAAATGTATTCTGCTACATGTAATTGATAAAAGAAAAAAATATCCCAATAAGTATATATTAATTGGTTTGTGTCAAAGTTATAGCATCTACAAACTATGGTATACAGTATATACTGGAATTTTATGCAGCTTTTACTTTTTGACTGCCTATCACACTTCTTGAGGTGCTAAAATGCCAGGGCAGTAACCCCCCCCCCCCTCCCAATGACTCCTTCTTGGAAAGTAGACACCCCATGGAATTTGCTGAGAGGCATGTTGTGCCCCTTGAAGATTTTATTTTTTGTCACAAGTTTTTGTAAAATGACAAACAAAACGTTTTCGTTTTTTTTTTTCTTTTACAAAGTTGTAATTTTATTAAAGCGGTTCTGCACTCATTTCATTTAGTAAATCTCTTTGCCTTCCAAATCAGGCAAAGAGTACTAAATGAAATGTTTTTTTTTTTTTTTTTTTTTTTACTTACCTTGTAATTGAAGACTTCCGGTCTTCTCCCTCTGCGGCGGCGGGCGGGGTCTTGCGTCGATCGTCGTCACGCCGCACTGTCTCCTGGGATCTGGTGTCATTGATCCCAGGAGTCAGTGCGGGCATCTTCCGAAATCTCGCGAGATTTCGGCCACATCTTCCGAAATCTCCCGAGATTTCGGCCGCATCTGCCGAAATCTCGTGAGATCTCGGCAGATGAGCCGTTACTGCGCACGCGCGAGTAACGGCAGTGCATGCTGGGCCATCTAAAGTCCCTGTGGGTGTTTCACATGCCCACAGGCAAGATGGCCCCCAGCACTAAAGAAGAAGACGAGGAACTTCATCGGACGAAAACCGGCGGCGATCGAGATGGAAGATGGAACAGGTGAGTCCCCTAATAAAGGTAAGCACACTTTATATTACATCCTAAAAAAAAAAAAAAATTTTCAGAGTGCAGAACCGCTTTAAGATATTCCTCACACATGCCATGGGTATATGAAGAATTACACCCCAAAACACATTCTGCTATGCGCATGGGGATACCACATGTGTGAGATTTTTTTGGGAGCCTAGCTGCACAAACCAATGCCCACCAGAGGTCCTGAAATGCCAAGATTACACAAACCCCCAAATGACCCCTTTTGGGAAAGTAGACACCCCAAGCTATTTGCTGAGAGGCATGTTGAGTCCATGGAAGTGTTTATTTTTTGCCACAAGCTGTCAGTTGTCAATTAAATGATATATTGCTCATACATGCCATGGGTATACAGTATGTGGAATTACACACCAAAATACACTCTGCTGCTTCTCCTGAGTATGGGGATACCACATGTGTGAGACTTTTTGGGAGCCTGGATGCCAAATAATAACCCCTTTTTGGAAAATAGACTTGTAGAAGTCTATTTGATAAAAGGCATGGTGTTTATTTAGCAGATCTTGTTTTTTTTGCCAAAAGGGTTTGAAAAATAAAACAAGAAAATAAAAAATACATTTTCTTTCCTCATTTAAAAAAAAAAATGTGTGGCAAAATACTCACTATGCCTCTTAGCAAATACCTTGGGGTGTCTACTTTCCAAAGTGTTTTGTACTATTCTGACATTTCTGGGGTTCTGAAAACTGTTGATCGTCAGGAAGTGTAATGAGGAAATAACGCCCTTTAACCACTTTAATACCAGGCACTTTCCCCCCTTCCTGCCCAAGCCGATTTTCAGCTTTCAGTGATGTCGCTGTTTAAATGACAATTGCGCGATCATGCTACACTGTACCAAAACTAAATTTTTATCATTTTGTTCCCACAAATAGAGCTTTCTTTGTTTCTGTTATAAAATTTTGTAAATAAGTATGTTTTCTCCTTCACTGATGGGCACTGATGAGGATGCAATGAGGAGCACTGATAGAGTGGTACTGATGGGCACTGATTAGGGGCACCAATGAGGTGGCACTGATGGGCACTGATGATGGGCACTGATATGCGACACTGATGGGCACTGATAGGTGGCACTGATATGCAGCACTGATGGGCACTCATAGGCAGCACAGATAGGCACTTATATGTGGCACTGATGGATACTTATGGGTGGCACTGATGGGCACTGATATGCAGCACTGATGGGCACTGATAGGTGAGCACTGATGGGCATGGATGGGCACTGATAGGTGGCAGTGATGGACACTGATGTACACTGATAGATGGCACTGATGGGCATCTCTTATAAGGAGGCACTGGCAGGCATTAGTGATAAACACTGGCACCATTTGTGGGCACTGATTGGCACCATTTGTGGGCACAGATTGGCATCCCTGGTGGCCATGGGTGGCATACCTGGTGGTCATCAGTGGTGGCCATCCCTGGTGGAGCTGGGTGGGCATCCTTGGGGGGGGGCTGCGCTGATAATTAGCACAGGCCTCCCCTGTCAGGAGAGCAGCCAATCAGCTCTCCTCTACTCGCGTCTGTCAGACACGAGTGAGGAAAAGCCGATACATGGCTTTGCCTGTTTACATCGTGATCAGCTGTGATTGGACACAGCTGATCACATGGTAAGGAGTCTCCGCTAGAGACTCTTTACCTAGATCAGAGTTGTGGTGTGTCAGACTGACATGCCGCAACAAAGTGGGCGAGCATCGGCTTGTTATCCTAATCACGTCATGTGACGTCCGGTCAGCATAACAGAACCACTTTGCCAACATCATATTGCTATATGGCGGGCGGAAAGTGGTTAAAAGCCTGAAGGTGCTTATTGGATTTTGGGATCCTGTACATGGATAGACTGCCAAAAAGTCTCTCACATGTGGTATTCCCATACCCAGGAGAAGTAGCAGAATGTGTTTTGGGGTGTACTTCTACAAATACACATGGCACATGTGAAAATATCTTATTAAAGTGATAACTTTGAATAAAAAAAACAAAACTTGTAATTTTCCAAAAACTACAATCTTCCATGCCTCTCAACAAATACCTTGGGGTGTCTACTTTCCAAAAAAGGGGTAATTTGGGGGGTGTTTAAACTGTCCTGTAGGGATGAGTCGAACACCCCCCGGTTTGGTTCGCACCAGAACATGCGAACAGGAAAAAAATTTGTACGAACACATGAACACCGGTATGCCGCATACACACGGTCGGAATTCTCGTCGGAAAAAGCTCTGTTTTTTCCGTCAGAATTCCGAATTTCGCTCAAACTGTCTTGCCTACACACGGTCACACCAAATTCTGACGGTCAATAACAACATGCCTTAAAAAACATTTGACTGCACTATAAAAGGGAAGTTTAATGCTTCTGAGTTGTTTCCGAGCATGCGTCGGAATTTTGCGTGTCGGAATTGCATACACACGATCGGAAAATCCGATAGAAAGGTTTTCCGTCGGAAAAATTAAGAACAGATTCTCAATCCAAAGTCCGTCGGAAATTCCGACAGAAAAAGATCTGAAATTCCGACCTTGTGTATGCGGCATTAAAGTCTATGGGACACGAACATGAAAAACCAAAAGTGCTCATTTTAAAGGCTTATATGCAAGTTATTGCCATAAAAAGTGTATGGGGACCCGGGTCCTGCCCCAGGGGACATGTATCAATGCAAAAAAAAGTTTTGAAAACTGCAGTTTTTTCAGGAACAGTGATTTTAATAATGCTTCAAGTAAAACAATAACAATTAAGTATTCCTTTAAATATCGTGCCTGGGGGGTGTCCTTGGTATGCCTGTAAAGTAGCAAATCTTTCCCGTGTTTAGAACAATACCACAGCACAATGACATTTCCAAAGGTAAAAATCGAATTTTTAAAACTGCTCGCGGCTGTAATGTATTGTCGGATTCCGGCAATTTAGATAAAAATCATTGAAAAAAACATCACGGGGACCTGGGTCCTGCCCCAGGGGACATGTATCAATGCAAAAAAACACTACGGCATGCGCCGTAGACAGCGGTGCCTGTCTTTTTGTAAATATCTCCTAAACGTGTAGGTTTAGGAGATATTTCTTGGACCTCAATCTATCTAGGCTTACCTGTAGCCAAAGTGGTTTGTAAGGGTTTACAACCACTTTAATCAAACAAGCGACCCTAAAGCATCCTCCCCATGTTGAGGGCATATGGCCTGGTATGGTTCAGGAGGGGGGCGCTCTCTCATCCCCCCCTTTTTTTTTGCGGCCTGCCAGGTTTGCATGTTTGGATAAGGGTCTGGTATGGATTTTGGGGGAGACCCCTACACAATTTTTTTAAAATTTTGGCACAGGGTTCCCCTTAATATTCATACCAGACCCAAAGGGCCTGGTAATGAACTGGGGGGGGGGGGGGACTCATTAAAAGCTTATGCCACACATCACCCAATCTTCTAACCACTTAAAGACTAAGCATTTTCTGACACTTTTGATCACATGAAAAATCTTTTTCTTTTGCTCGAAAATTACTTTGAACCCCCAAACATTATATATATTTTAAAAGCAGAGACCCCAGAGAATAAAATGGTGGGTGCTGCAAGTTTTTATGTCATGTTTCTTTTTTAAATACATTTTTTTGAATTGTAATGCACAAAAATCCAATGTATTGCCCAATTGTTTGATAAATAAGTAAATATGATCTTACACTGAGTAATAAGATACCAAACATGACATGCTTTAAAATTGCACACGCTCGTGTAACAGCGACAAACTACGTAAATTTTTCATATCCATAGGCAACGATTTAAAAGCCTTTACTACAGGTTACCACTTTAGAATTACACAGGAGGTCTTATGTGAGAATTAATGCCTTTGATCTGATGTTCGCGGTGATATTTCACATGCATGGTGCAATCGCTGTTTACATACCGACCATAGAACGATGCTTGCTTACGCTTTTTGCACACGAGCATGGGGGGCGGGAATGCTTTAATTAATTTTTTTATTATTATCATTATTTTTTATTTTTATTATTACAAAGTCTCTATCGTTTATTTTGTAGCACTTTTATTGTTATCACAGGGAATGTAAATATCCCCTGTGATAGCAACAGGCAGTGACAGGTACTCTTTTCTGAGAAATCTGGATTAAACTCTAGCCCTTAAAGCATCTGATCACACCAAGATCAATATGATCAGATGCTTTCCAAATATAAAAATGGTGCTGAAATGCTTGTAGCTTCCGGTTTCTTAGGCTGGATTCACACCTATGCATTTTTAGTGCTTTTTGCATTTTGAAGATTTGCACTACAGTCCATTTAACATGGTTTCCTATGGAACATGTTCTGTAGTGCAAATCTGCAAAATGCAAAAAGCACAAAAAATGCATAGGTGTGAATCCAGCCTTAGACCATAGAGCTATTTGGAGCTGTATGCTGTATGTTCAGGTTCCCCTATGGCAGTGATGGCGAACCTTTTTGAGCCCGAGTGCCCAAATTGCGACGCAAAACCAACTTATTTCTTTCAAAGTGCCAACACAGAAGTAAACCTTGCCAGTGTCTTGGAATGAGCCCCAAGGGACCAAAAACTTAAGATTCTGCCAGAATCGCTCAGAATGCACTGTGCAACATGCACTGACCTGACCATTGCACTCACCTACCTGACACATGCACTCATCTACCTGACCATTTAACTCACCTACCTGACCATTACACTAACCTACCTGACACATGCACTCACCTACCTGACACATGCATTCACCTGACCATTACACTCACCTACCTGACCATTTAACTCACCTACCTGACACATGCACTCATCTACCTGACCATTGCACTCACCTACCTGACACATGCACTCACCTACCTGACCATTACACTAACCTACCTGACACATGCACTCACCTAGCTGACACATGCACTCACCTACCTGACACATGCACTCACCTACCTGACACATGCACTCACCTACCTGACACATACACTCACCTACCTGACCATTACACCCACCTACCTGACCATTACACTCACCTACCTGACCATTACACTCACCTACCTGACCATTGCACTCACCTACCTGACCATTGCACTAACCTACCTGACCATTGCACTAACCTACCTGACCATTGCACTTACCTACCTGACACATGAACTCACCTACCTGACCATTACACACACCTACCTGACATACATTCACCTACCTGACCATTACACTCACTGATCTGACACATGCACTCACCTACCTGACCAATGCATTCACCTACCTGACCAATACACTCACCTTCCTGACACATGCATTCACCTACCTGACCATTGCACTCACCTACCTGACCATTGCACTCACCTACCTGACCATTGCACTCACCTACCTGACCATTTCACTCACCTACCTGACCAATGCACTCACCTACCTGACCATTGCACTCACCTACCTGACCATTGCACTCACCTACCTGACCATTGCACTCACCTACCTGACCATTGCACTCACCTACCTGACACATGCACTCACATACCTGACCATTGCACTCACCTACCTGACCATTTCACTCACCTACCTGACCAATACACTCACCTTCCTGACACATGCATTCACCTACCTGACCATTGCACTCACCTACCTGACCAATACACTCACCTACCTGACACATGCACTCACCAATCTAACACCTTTATTGTGCAAAATTGAGTCACATCTGTAACTTGTCTACTCCACATGGATCTTACCTGTCTCCAGTCTCTCCGGCAGCTCATTCCCGCCCGCAAGTCTCCTCTGAACCCAGCCGCGTGTTCCCCCAGTCATGCCCAGTATATCACCGCTGATTTGTTTGGTGGGTGCGGTGTAGATGAGACGGCTTCTACGATTGGATTAGTGTGCGCACGTCACCCGGGCGCTTATTCTTTGTCACGCCCACTCGCCGCCGTCACCGCTAGCCTACAGAACTGTGGGAGATGTAGTTTGCGGTCCGGTGTGGACGATTTGATTTTTCACTGTGTGAAATTTCTGTGCATTTCTCATTTCATGGCGTGCCCAACGGGACGGCTCGGCGTGCCGGCGGCGGCACGCGTGCCACGGGTTCGCCATCACTGCCCTATGGGATAGCCTGAGAAAGCTGTGGAAGTACACAGGTACTTGTTGACGGCTCTCTGATGCATGTGTAGTTCCTACCTTCCTCAACCTCAGAACCAACATCAGAATCAAGTAAAGGCTGTGCATCGTCAAGGAGCAAGTGGCAGATGTGTGTTCAAATAACTCTGACTCCTCCATGCCTGATGCTGGGGCTATGGCAGGAGTAGCTGTGGACAAGAAGGCAAAAAAAGCCATTCTGGCAACTGCAGTGGACTGCACACTAGTCTCTGCTTGGGTGACAGAGGAAGAGGAGGATGATGATGATAGTTTAGTAAGCCAGCCCACCACCTCATCTGCATGCTGTGACTGGATGGCATGGGCAACATCACTAAACAGAGGAAATGATGCCCTGCCTGAGGGCAGACCATGTCCACTTTTGCCTGTGGACACATACGCTGTTGGCCCCCTCACAGTGCCATAGGAATGTCTACCTCTCCTTGTTGGCCTCCCAGACATGATGTGTGTGTGTGGTGCTTATTAACAAAATGTAATAAAGATGTGGAAATGTGTACATGAATGCACTTTAATCAATGGAAAGTGGTGTTTGGTGCACTTTAACTTGAGTATTCACTACACAGACACACTCCACTGACACACTACAATATACTGCAGTAAAACTGCACTGATGCACTGCAATGGTAAACATGTACTAACGCACTGAAATATACTGCGTTAAACGTGTAGTAACGCACTGAAATATACTGCGTTAAACGTGCAGTAATGCACTAATATATACTGCAATAAACGTTCAGTAACACACTGAATTATACTGTGTTAAACATTCAGTATTGCACTGATATATATACTGTGCTAAACGCACAGTAACGCACTGATATTTACTGCGTTAAACGTGCAGTAATGCACTGATATGTACTGCGTTAAACGTGCAGTAACGCACTGAAATTTACTGCGTTAAATGTTCAGTAATGCACTGATATATACTAAGTTAAACGTGTAGTAACGCACTGAAATGTACTGCATTAAACGCGCAGTAACGCACTGATATATACTTCAATAAACTTGCAGTAATGCACTGAAATATACTGCATTAAATGTGCAATAACGCACTGATATATACTGCATTAAACGTGCAGTAACACACTGATATGTACTGCGTTAAAAGTACAGTAACTCACTGATATATACTGCGTTAAATGTGCAGTAGCGCACTGATATATATTACATTAAACGTGCAGTAATGCACTGATTTCTGTACACTGTATCAAACGTGCAGTAACACACTGATATATACTTACACTACACTGACAAAAACTGCGAGTAAAGTACAAATGAATGGTCACACTACACTAACACTGATTCACAATAAAATGATATTTTACACTGACAAATTAATCACAATAGCCCACTATGCCACACTAACTGGCTAGTAGCACTGAACAGAGCCCTGTTCTATCTCTCTCCATGCCAATATCACACTGCAAATAGGGGAGAATAGTTTATAGTGTGGGGCAGGACTAATGCCGCATACACACGGCCGGACTTTGATTCGGGCAAAACTCCATCGGCATTTCCGACGGAAAAATTTAAAACAGGCTCTAAGTCCGTCGGAAATGCCGACAGAAAAAGTCCGATGGGGCATACACACGGTCGGAATATCCAATGAAAAGCTCCCATGTGACTTTTTCTGCCGGAAAGTCCGACCGTGTGTACGCGGCATTAGAGCAATGAGCCATGATTGGATAGGGTCATCATTAATTTCTCCAATCATGGCTCTGACAGTGCTCTGTGCCCTGATTGCACAAAGCTTTCATTGTTTCAGCCAATCAGGGCTTCCAATGCACTGTGCAGCGGTGCAGTGCATTGTGGTCATTCAGGAGGCCTAACAAATGGTAAAACACCTCAATAATTCAGGTGTTTGTCAAACGGGGGAACAGCCAATATTTGGGTCAAACTGTTCGCCCAACTCTAATGCTGGAGCATAGGGGTGATTCGTCCACTGACCACCTCGGGCCCCCATGCTTGGGATATACATTCTTTTTTCAACTCCGAATGAGAAATCTCTTCCTTCTGCACTGTAATCACTAACATATGTATTCTGAAAGCACACCCCACTGCTATTAGAATAAATAGATCAGTGCTGCCTCTGAATGGCATTCCTGCAAAGCAAACAACAACGATTAACAATAAAACGCAGTGACAATAGAACATTACCTCAATAAAAGGACAACTATTTTTTACTTTTTTTTTTACTTTTTTTATTTTTTATGTTTCTTTTTAACTTTTATACTTTTTTATGTATTTTTTTTTGTAACTTAAAATGCAATAGCCAGTTTCCTGACTACCTAACATCTTTTGAGGCCCTGTGTGAATGTGTGCCCTTGTCAATAAATAAATATTATATAATACTATTCTGTTTTTTTTTTTTCTGCTTTTATATTATATGGTATTATATGGTTTTATATTATATAATATTTATTTATTGACATATAGTAAACTTTAAGGTGATCAAATCCAAAGAGTGCGGAGGGGTGTACCTTAGGGAGGTTTATTGGTTACATCCTTGTGTTTCATTATTTTCTTTATTTTATCTCCGCTGCCATGGATATCCTGAAGTTTTTGAGCAATCGACAGGATTGACATGGATACATTATTTATGAATTTTGAACCAACAACCACTGAGATTAATTACAATGGAGCTACGATTGCACTAGGTAATGTTCTAGAAAAGCAGGTGAGAACCTGGTGGGACACCCTGAAACATTACATTAAAGAAAATATTATCAAAAGAAGCCTGAGGTGGGATGTCACCCCTCAGGATGGTTTAGAGGATCCGGGATCCAGCCAGGAATGGCTGGATTTCGTCAATGGGGTAGGCTTTAAACTACAAGAGCTTATACTTCAACGAAAAAAACGAAAAATGGCTAACATTGAAATAAAAATTTGAGATTTACAGCAGGAACTAGATCCCATTAAGGATAGTCAACAAATCATGGATTTTAATACCAGAACTAAAAAGAAATTAGAAAAGGTGGACAAAGACACGCAAAAAAAGAAAATTAAGAAATATCAGAGAGACTTAAATGATTTTAAAGATAATCTGATTTACTCCTGGCAGCAACAAAACACTAGAGGTGAAAACACGGGACCTACACAGCCCCTGCCTCCACAATTAACTAAATTTGTGCCCCCCCAACAGGCAAGAAATTTAGCGCCTGTCCAGACGCTTGCCACACCTTGGGTCTATGATAATGGGGATGATGCACAGATTCGCTCTCCAGCATACTACTCTACTCCTATGAAACGAGGAAGGGGTAAAGAAAGAGCCACAAGGGGAAGAAATAATACAGTATATCAAGGGGGACAACCTTATAAAATACCATACAACGTCCCTGTATATAATCGGTTCCAACCATTGTATCAACAGGATGAATATACAGCCTACCCCCAAACCCGTCCTTTTTTAGGGAGAGGGAGGGAAGGCCAGTGGAGGGGATTTCCACCACGAAGGGGGAGGACTCCGGCTCACCCCCCAATCTCAATCCCAATACAAGGAACCTGAGGAACAGATACCTCACAGGGACACATATATGAGACCACAACCGCAGAGGGGAGAAAAGGAATCCAAACCACATCAATACCAAAGAGAGGAAAAAATAGAGGCTGCAGGGCAGGCTTTAGGGCCCAACAAAAGAAGAAGGGAGTCGGAGTAGGGGGGATTTTCAATTTAACACAAACTGTATTAACGCATAAAGAGTTGAATGTACTAAATCTGGGCCTAAAATATGGTATAAAAAAACCTATCAATAAGTTTGATGTATATATAGACATCCACAAGTACGTAAGGAAATTAAACGTAAAAAAACATTTTTTTGGGAGCAATCCCAGAATAGGGACACCGGTGATTAATGAAAATAGAGTTGTAAATAGTGGAATAAAAAATAAGTAATTGTTCAACCCCCCAAATAACCCAAATCACCAAATTAAAGTCTTCAAAGGGCAGGTGTTGCAAGACCTTGAAGCCATTAAACCACATCAATGAAGGCATGGAAATGCTAGAAAAACAGAAGGATATCATTATACGAATGGCAGATAAAGGAGGAGGTGTTATAATACTCTCCAAGGATTTTTATGATAACCAGATAGCGAATATGTTATCGGATACGATAACTTACAAGAAACTAGATAAAGATCCCACGCCACCATACAGGGACCAACTAGAAATATTGATCAATATGGGAACCAACACTGGAGTATTAACAAACAAAGAGAGAAGATATCTACTACCATCAAGCAGTCGGGTACCCATATTGTACACCTTACCGAAAATCCATAAAGATCCAGTAAATCCACCTGCAAGGCCAATAGTAAACAGCATCGATTCTGTTTCATCTAGATTGGGTCAGTACCTGGATAGATTCTTGCAAAAAAGTGTACAAAGTACCAGGTCCTATCTACAGGATACGAATAGTTTTTTGAATTACCTACAGAATGTAAATCTAATGGACAAAGAACACATTCTTTTAGTGACGGCAGCTGTGGCATCACTATATTCAATAATTCAGCATGATGATGCTCTTCTGGCCCTGAATTGGGCCTTCAGTAGAAGGCCAAATTCCACACAATTAGAAGTTGTTTTTAGGGACTGTTTAGATTTTTGTCTTAATCATAATAATTTTTTGGTTTAATAATGTCTTTTATTTACAACAACGTGGAGTCGCGATGAGAGCTAAATTCGCACCCAGCATTGCCAATCTATTTATGGCAGAGTGGGAAGATAAGGGCATTTTTAGTAAACAACCACCAGAGCTCATCTTCTACAAATGTTTCATAGACTATCTCTTCTTCATCTGGGCCGGTACAGAGAAAGACTTAGAAGTGTTTGTTCAGTATCTGAATACAAACGATCGGAACATCAGATTAATATGGGAATGGAACGAAAAAGAAATTAATTTCCTGGACGTCAATGTTTACAGAAAGGGTGATAAACTAGAAACAAAGGTGTTTTTTAAGAAAACAGACAGAAACAGCTATCTCCCGACAACGAGCGGACATCACCCTCAATGGTTAAGAAATATTCCTAAGGGACAGATCATGAGGGTATGGCAAAACTGCTCCGAGGAGAATAATTTTATCTCTCAGGCTAACATACTGGCTGAAAGGTTTGTGGTTCGAGGATATGATCCTAATACTTTGGAGAAAGTAATTGAGGAAATATCCCTACATCCACGTGTCTTGAAGAAAAAACTACGAGCGCACCTTCAAACGAGGTGGTGAAAAATACCCAAAATAAAGAATGGGGTTTTATCTCGGGCTTTCACGCACAATACAGGAAGATAGAAGCAATCTTCAAGCAACATTGGCACGTATTACTTCTAGATAAGAAACTAAAGACTGAATTGCCGCCCACACCGCAGTTTATCTACAGAAAGGCCACAAGTTTTGGGGATAAAATCATACGCCCACTTACTTTTTGGGATCAGAATGTTTTTTATGCATGCAGAAAGTGTAAAGCATGCAGGGAAGTATCGAGACCCATTAGAGCGTTGGAAACGTTCACCTCTCCAGCAAATTAACAAGTTTTTTCCATTAACCGGTTTATTACATGCAATAGAACCCATGTGGTCTATGCATTAAAATGCCCCTGCGGGCTCATCTACATTGGTCGCACAAAAAGGAAATTGCGTGTAAGGATTGCAGAACATATCCACAATATCAAAATCGGTTATAAAGACCATAATGTGTCGCTGCACTTTAAATTGAAACACGATATGGACGCAACAGGCTTGGAATTTTGAGGGGTTGAACAAATCCGAACACACTCGAGAGGCACGAATATGATCCGTGAACTGTCTAAGCGTGAAACACAATGGATTTTTTTGGTAGATGTACTAACGCCCAGACAGGTAGTTATAACAATTATTAAACCATTTTTCTTCCTTGCTTTGATTCCAATATTCCAACCCTCCCCAAATGAATATGAGTGCTATTTAGGGGACTAAAATAAGACATAACAATATATAAAAGTGCCCCACATCATAGAACTTCACTGTGGAGGGTGAATGTATTATTATTCCAGTGCCGGGAGCCACAATGAGATATATATATTTTATATTTGATTTTTACATATTTATATTCTCTCTAATTTTTATTTCTAGATTTATTTATATATTATTGTTTTTAGTATATCTATGATTTAAGTATATACACATAATAATATATTTTTAATTTATATGCATTTTATGTATACATGTCATTTTATTAAACTAGGACTATACCTATATTATGATTTTAAACATAAACCTTATGATCAATACAGTGACCATACACAATGAGACGGTCGGCAGACCGATTATCGTGTATGGAGCTTAGTGAAGCAAATTAGGAGATGTATGAACCAGATAGACCGCAGTGGATAGGCTGTAGTAAAGGTGATTATTTATGCTGGGAAAACTATGTAATTTATCCCTTACTACAGATGGCGGAGTCTCAAGCACATCTATATCTGTGTTGATCATGGTTCATCACCTCCAGTGATTATATGGATTATTCATTGGCAGACACACATAAGTTTAAGCCATTTGTTTATGAATGCATTTCTTATGATATATAGTGTAATATGTGATTGTGGACTGTGCAATATATCTATTACCCTCTTAGTGCTGACATGTATAACAGCTAGACATGACACGCAGTGAAAGATGGGGACGATAGCTCCTATTCGCCGCTGACGGTGTATGTCAAAAAATGTTATGTCGCGATTGGCTATGTTACAGCAGGACACGGATAAAAGCTGACTTCCGGTAAGTAGGTCACCCCCTCAGACAAAGTCAGGATATGACGAAACGCGTCATTGTGGTACAGCACATTGTGTGAATTCACCGAAGAGGGCAGAATCCAACAGGCTGAAAGGCAGAAGTTGGAGAGCCAACAGCTTTGACAAGCTTACATTCAGACTCTGGGCATGTGTGTGGCAGGGACTCTATTTTTTTTCCGCTGCAGCAGATGGGGCAGAGAAATTTGCTGGCTACAGTCTACAGTTGGCGGTGTGCTGCTGGCAGATGTGCTGCTAGGACCTGGGACACCCTGTGCTATACCATCATCCCTGTCAGTGGAGGCTGCTGAGAGGTAATGACTCGGTATCACAGGGGCAGACTGAAGTTGGTAAGGAGGAGGAGGAAGAGGGACAGATTTGTGCCCCTTTTGTGTGGCTTTTAGGTGCTCTTGCCAAAGGGCTGAGTGGTTGGATGTTAAATGCCTTTTTAAGCATGTGGTACCCAAATAGTTGGTGTTTTTGCCACATTTGATGTGCCTGAGACACAGCTTGCAGATAGCAACAGTGCAATTTGCTGCAGATGTGTCAGAAACCATGAAATCAGACCGAGACAGGAGTACAGTTAAATCACACTTGTTTAATAATAAAAGTAAATAGAACAAATGTAGTCAAAACATAGCCAAAGTTCGGTAACCGGAACAGATAGTCAGCCAAGCCAGAAAGTCAGGGATCAGTGTAGTGGAACAGCAAGCAAGATCTGGAGCCAGAAGGGATGTCAGCCAAGCAAGTCTTTAAACAGGAACGCAGGAGATAGTCTCTGAGATGTTTACCATGGCGAAGGCAGAGATCCTCTGGGCTGGATGGCTTAAGTAGGCAGGACTGATGAGCAGAATATCATCAACAGGTGAGTAGCTGTGGAGAGATAGGAGCTGGCAATTAGCCGACAGCTGAGTGGCCAGATCAGAGAAGGAAGGGCTGAGCCCAGCCCTGACAGTACCCACTCCTCAACGTCCCCTCCCCCTCGGAGGACAACCAGGCTTGAGGGAAAAATGTCTATGGAAATTACGGAGGAGGACAGGGGCATGTACGTTTGAGGATGAGACCCAAGAGCATTCCTCTGGACCGTACCCCTTCCAATGCACCAGGTACTGTATGTGCCCACGGAACCTACGGGAGTCAACAATGGACTATACTTCATACTTCTCATGGTTCTTAACCTGTACAGGTTATGGACGTGGCACTGAGGTGGTAAAGCCGTTGCAGACCAAAGGTTTTAATAAGGAGACATGAAATACATTTGAGATACGCATATTAGAAGGAAGGTCTAATGCGTAAGCCACTGAGTTAATCCTGCGAAGAATACGGAAAGGCCCAATAAACCAAGGTGCGAACTTCAGAGAGGGAACACGAAGTTGGAGGTTGCAAGATGACAGCCAAACCCTGTCCCCAACCTGGTAGGAAGGCGCAGGCAGGCGTCTGCAGTCAGCATGGAGTTTGTACCTATCATTAGCATGTCGCAAAGCCTCATGGACTTGTGCACAAGTGGAACAAAGACTACGGAGATGCTCCTCTAACGCAGGAATGCTCTATGGAACAAATGAGTCAGGCAAAATGGAAGGTTGGAAACCATAGTTCGCCATAAATGGGGACAATCAGGAAGCAGAATTCAAGGCACTATTGTGAGCAAACTCTGCCCACGGGAAAAATACGTCTGACCAGTTGTTATGATGGTCAGAAATATAGCACTGTAGGAATTGCTCCAGGCACTGACTGGCTCGTTCTGCGGGTGATACGCAGAGGAAAAAGCAAGCTGAATTCCCAACTGTGCACAAAAGGCTCGCCAGAACCGGGACACAAACTGACTAGCCCTGTCCAAGACAATCACCTTGGGTAGCCCATGTAAGCGAAAGATCTCCCAAGCAAAAATAGAAGCCAGTTCCTTAGAAGCGGGCAACTTCTTAATTGGAATACAGTGAGACATTTTTGAGAACCGGTCAACCACCATAAGGATAACTGTGTTGCCCTGGGAGTTGGGTAATTCCACAATGAAATCCATAGACAGGTGGGTCCAGGGCCTCTCTCCATTGGGTATGGGTTGTAGGAGGCCCACTGGAAGGTGTCGTGGAGTCTTACTTTGAGCACACGGAACAGGCAGCTCAGCACGTAGACTAGGCCACCAGAATTGTTGGGAAATTGCCCAAAAGGGTTGATTCTTCCCAGGGTGTCCAGCAGTCTTGGGAGAATGGCAAGTCTGGACCACGGCAGTATGGCGACTCTCTGGGACAAAGCAGCAGTCACAAGGTTTCTCAGGAGGGGCATGGACCTGAGCAGCAAGAATTTTGTCACCCAAAGGAGAAGTGAGACTGGTGCAAACCGTAGCCAGAATACGATCAGGAGGAATCACAGAAACCAGAACCGATTCCATCCTGGAAGTGGAGGAAAATTGTAACAGAGCGTCAGCCCTTACATTCTTAGTATCGGGCAAGAATGAGACAATGTAATTGAAACTTGACAAGAAAAGAGCCCATTGCGCCCTTCTGGGAGAGAGGCGTTTAGCCTCAGACGAGAATGTGAGATTCTTATGGTCAGTAAAAATGATAACCAGCACAGTGGTACCTTCAAGGAGATGTCTCCATTCTTTGAGGGCTAAAATGATCGCTAACAGCTCTCTGTCACCAATCTCGTAACTGCACTTCGCAGGTGACAAATTCTTGGAAAAAGTAGCCACAAGGATGCATATCGCTCTCAGAGGTAGGAAGGGCGAAAACACCAGTCTAAGAAGCATCAACCTAAAGGATAAAAGGTAACATAGGATTATGATGTGCCAACACAGGAGCAGAAACAAGGGCAGCCTTGAGACTCTCAAAGGCCTTAACGGACTCCGGAGACCAACTCTGTGGGTTACCATCCTTTCTGGTCATACCAGTCTGGCGCTTGACCAGAGACAAGACGTTACGAATAAACTTCTGATAATAGTTGACAAAGCCCAGAAAACACTGCAGAGGATGTAAACCCATGGGTCGGGGCCACTGTAGGACTGCTGAAAGTTTCTCTGGATCCATTGAAAAACCAGCAGTGGAAATTACATAACCCAGGAATTTAACCTGTTCACGATGGAATTCGCACTTCTCCAATTTACAATAGAGATTGTTCTCTCTTTGTTTCTGAAGCACACGACAGACATCTGTATGGTGGCTCTCCGGGGACTTGGAAAATATGAGAATATCATCGAGATAAACCACCACACATAAATGCAACAAATCTCGGAGGACATCATTAATAAATTCCTGGAAAACTGACGGGGCGTTACAAAGGCCAAAAGGCATTACTAGGTACTCAGAATGGCCTGTTCTGGTATTAAATGCAGTTTTCCACTTGTCACGAGATTGTATGCCCCTCTCAAATCAAGCTTTCTGAAAACCGTTGCTCCCTTGAGGCAGTCAAATAACTCCGTAATCAACTGAATCAGATTGAGACCCCTATAATCAATACAAGGTCTCAGTTCGCCACTCTTCTTCACAAAGAAGAAACCAGCACCAGCAGGAGATGAGGATTTGTAGATGAAACCTTGAGAAAGTGCGTCTGCAACATACTCCTCCATGGCCTTATCCTCCAAGACCGACAAAGGGTAAACACGGCCACGAGGGGGTATGGCACCAGGTTGAAGGTCAATTATGCATCGCTAAAATTGCAGTACTCCTCCAGCAGGGAGGAGAGTGAAGAGGTGCACAGGTCCTTGGCTACATTCTGGAAGCATGTCTTACTGAATTGTGGTGACCAGGAGAGAACCTCAGCACGGAGCCAATCAAAAGAGGGGTTGTGCCTCTGTAACCAAGGTTAACCAATAATCGGAAACTTAGGTGAGGACATATCTATGAATTAGATTATCTCATGGAGAAGAGCCCCTACAGCCATGGACAATGGAACAGTCTCATGAGTCACATGGGCAGGCTGTAGGCTCCTGTCAAGAGCCTCAATGGCAAGTGGAGTGTCACGCAGCTGTAGCAGAATCAAGTGCTTCAATACAAAGGCAGCATCAATGAACAGGCCTGCAGCTGCATAGTCAATTAGAGCCTGTATCTCGACGGACGACTCAGCCCAAGAAAGGGTGACCGAAACCAGGGGCATATCCTTCTGGATAACTGGGGACGAAACCACGCCACCTAAGGTCTGTCCATGACAGGACCTCAAGGTTCGGGCACTCCCTGGACGGGTAGGACAAGACTTTAAAAAGTGACCTGCCTGGCCACAATAAAAGCACAATCTCTCCCTCCTCCTAAAGGTTCTCTCATCTGCAGAGAGACGCATGAAACCCAAGTGCATGGGTTCACCCTCACTGACCAACTCAGTACCAGGAGGCATGGTAGGTGAGGGAGGCACGGGTGGGACTGCAAAGCTCGGAGACAATTGTACAGGAGGTTTCGCAAGCGCTCCTTAAAAGAGAGTCTTTCTCTGAGTCTGGAGACAATGAGGGTGGCAAACGTGATCAACTTCTCCAGCTCAGTGGGTATATCTCGGGCTGCTATCGCATCCTTGATGGTATCCGAGAGACCATGAGAAAAAGCAGCCATGAGGGCCTCATTGTTCCAAGCATCTGCTGCCAGAGTACGGAATTCAATGGCGTAATCAGCAACAGTTTTTTTTTTTAAACATAATTTTTATTGATATTTTCACGATACACTTATCAAAACAGTTGACAGGTATGGCATACAAAAATCCAACTTATCTAATATACAATGGCATTGAATAAGCCTTAGTAGTAATATAAGGGAGGGGGGGGGCAGGAGGAGGGAAAAAAAAATAAATAAATGGAAGAAAAATAAAAAAAAAAAAAAAAAAAAAAAAGGGGGGGGCGTTTACCTGCGTGTAACCGAAGGAAATCTGTTTATGTTTACATAGAAACAGTGGTCGATTCGAGTATAGAACAAGTAACCCTCAGGAGTGGAAGCTTTCGTGATCGAATCAGTATCAGGCTGAAAAAAAAACAGTCAAAAAAAGAGAGAGAATAAAATACAGTCGTATGATCCTTATCTCAAAGTTCCAAGTAGGTGAAGGACGTCATTCCGAGGTCATTGGTTTGCCGTGAGAGGAGTATGTGGCTGTTGAGGACAAGAGGTGGTATGTGTGGTCGGTAATTTAAGTTTCCCCAGCGTGTTAGTAAGGTCATGCTTTAAATACCATTCAGTGTACCTAAATGGGTGGATGATAGAGAAAATGTCCTCCGCGTGGAATGTGTACTCTATGTACTTTCTCCATCTGGTAAAAAAGCGGGCGGTAGATCGGAAGTGTAGAACGATGGTGTCCAATTTTTCCATGTGGAACAAGGAGAGTAGAGCTCGCTTTACAGCTTGTATGCCAGGTGGAGTCGAGTCAATCCAATGGTTCATGATAGTCCTGCGAGCTGCCAGTAAACAGATGTGGGTCCAGTGGGTGAGGGGGGGAGATTGCGTTTGCGTCAAAGGAGGCATCGGTGGGTCACATCCAAACAAGCAGACAAGTGGGTCCTTAGGCAAGCGTGTTTCGGTAACTTCCAGTGTGTATTTAAGTACCGAGTCCCAAAATGTGGAGATTGATGAGCATTCCCACAAGCGGTGCACCAAGGTGGGGCGAGTCATGGAGCATCATGGGCATTGTGCTTGGGAGGGATCCAGGTCGTTAGTACGAAATGGGTAGTAGGCTCTGTGGATAATTTTAAAATGAGTTTCTCTCCATTTTTCTGAGATGACAAGCTTGTGGATTAGGCGATAGCTGCATAGAATCTTTCCTGGTAGGTCTGCATCATTAAATATTGAGGCCCATTTCGTGAATGGGGCAAGGTGATATTTATCCACTTGGTGGATGATAAGGTGAGAGTATAGGCTAGATATAGAGTAGTCCCCTTTTTGGAGTACAAAGTCCAAGTAAGATTTGTGGAGAGGGTCTGAGCGAGATCCATAGCATGTTTTCAGGTAGCTAAGCAGTTGGTGATAGTGGAATACATGAGATGGAGGAAGCGAGTATTCTCGAGACAAGGCCTGGTAGGATTTGAATTTTCCGGGTTCAGCTCCATACATGGAGGCCACCATGACAAGACCATGTTGGCCCCAAAGGTCGAAGGCTTTGTAGATAGTGGAGGGGGGAAACATGGGGTTGCCCTGGATGGTCAAATGATTGGATATGGTTGAGGGTAGCCCTAAGAGTCTCCGCACCTCCCTCCAAGCAATTACCGTGTCCCTTATGAGGACATTCGTTTTAAGGTGTGGAGGCAAAGCCTGCAGGGTGGAGTGGAGAACAGCTGGAAGTGTGAGTGGGTATACCAAGGCTCCCTCAAGTACATAGCTGGAGTATCGAGAATTACCTGCTAGCCAGTCCAGGCCCTGTCTGAGAAGGCAAGAGATGTTGTAAAAACGTAAATTGGGTAGGCCTGCACCACCCTCGGTCTTCGGGAGGCATAGTTTCTGGAGGGCTATGCAAGGTTTTTTGTTAGCCCATATAAAGGCAGTTAAGGCCTTGTGTATCTTCTGCACATCTAGATGTTTCAATAAAAGCGGGATGGTTTGCATCGGATATAAAAGTCTCGCAAAGGAAATCATTTTAAACAGATGACATCTCCCAAAAAGCGAGAGGGGCAGGCCCGCCCAAGCTTCCAACTCCTTTACAATCTTTGCTATTAAAGGTGGGTAATTAAGGGTATACAGTGAAGAAGGCTCTCGACCTATGCGTATGCCCAAATACGTAATGCATTGCGGTGCTAGTGTAAATGGCGAAGACGGATGCCAAGTGCTAGATTTCCGAGGGTTTAATGTGAGAACCTCGCTTTTATCATAATTTATCCTGAAGCCGGAACTGAATCGAAAGGTCGCAAACAAATCATGCAGAATGTCAAAGTCTGACGGAGGGTCGGACGAAAAAAGTAAGACATCATCCGCGAATAAAGCAGATCGGAGCGTTTGGTCTCTAATAGTGATACCGCTGATACCATCAGGTGAATTCAAAAGTCTGGATAGGGGTTCAATCGCTATATTGAACAGCAGGGGGGAAAGGGGGCACCCTTGTCTCGTTCCTTTAGTAAGAGATATAGTGTTCGAAATAAAGTCTGGAGTAACAAGACGAGCAGTCGGAGCAGTGTACATCTGGTGTAGAAAATGCGTAACTGGACCCGAGAAGCCAAAGGCATTCATCACCTTAAATAACCAACTAAAGCTGATATTATCAAAGGCCTTTTCAACGTCAATTGATATTATGGCGGTGTCTAGGTCCGGGTGCAGTTTGGCATGTTCTAACACCATCAAGACTTTACGAATATTTAAAGTTGCTGACCTCCCTGATATGAATCCCGATTGGGACGGGTGGAGTAGGGAGGGGAGGATGGTGGGCAAGCGTGAGGCAATTATTTTGGATAAGATTTTTACATCCACATTTATAAGGGATATTGGTCTGTATGAGCCAGGGTGTAGCGGGTCCTTCCCTTTTTTGGTGATCAGTTTGATGTGTGCCTGAGTTCCCGTAGGGAGGTATGGGCCCCCCTCCCACATGTCGGTGAATACTTTTGTCAGGGTGTCAGGGATGAAGTCACTGGTGATTCTATAAAATTCGGCCGTATACCCATCGGGGCCCGGGGCTTTTGATGGAGCTAGAGATTGAATCGTAGATCGGATATCTTCTACTGTGATGGGAGCATTTATTGTCTCTAGATGTTCAGTTGTGAGTTTAGGCAAGCGCACCTTGGATAGCAGGGTGTCTACTATTGTCTGGTCAATGGGGTCTTCAGAATAGAGAGAGGTATAGTACTCAGTAAGTATTTTACTGATATCTGTAGGGGCGGTAACGAGGGAGCCAGCAGAATTTCTCAGGGCAGATATGTAAGTAGGACGTTTACCTGCCTTGTTACCGTATTTGTGCAATCGGAGGGTGTAAAAAGATGCGTTGATTTTTTCTTGACTTTCCGCCCAAAGATCAAAGTTTTGTTTCGCGAGTTGCCAGGCATTAATGTTATCCAAGGTGTGATTGCGTAACAAGTTTAGGTGCATGGAACGTAGCCTTTCGCTAGCTTGTAGATATTGCTGCTTAGAGTGTCTTTTGTATTGTGTCACATAAGCTATGATCTTTCCTCTAAGGACAGCTTTACCAGCCTCCCAGAAGAGGTTCGGGTTAGAGATGTGAATTGCATTAGTAGAGGTGTATTCCTCCCAGCTAGTAGATAACATCTGACGAAAGTCTTCGCTGTCTGCCAGGTGGGATGGGAATCGCCAAATGGGCGACGGTGAGGATGGTTTGGTATTTGTTAAGGAAATTGTAATTGGGCTGTGATCCGAGATCACTGTGTTACTAATTACCGGATCGCTGATGGACGATAGAAGGGCTCGAGATACGAAAAAGTAGTCTATTCGTGAGAAAGATTTGTGGGGGGGTGAGAAAAAGGTGAAATCTCGGTCGGTCGGGTGGGTCAAACGCCAAACATCTATAAAGTTAATTAATTGAGGAGACAGCACGGGCAAGGGATGTCGTGTCTGTGTTCGTAAGGTCAGTGGTAGCGGTCGTTTGGGAGTTCTGGTTTGTGCGGTCTTCTGAAGGGCGCATAACAGAGTTGAAGTCTCCTCCGACTAGATGGAGAGCCTCAGGTGTGTGTGAAATCCAGGCCACCATGTCCTGGAAGAATGCAGTATCAGGGGAGTTAGGGGCGTAAATGTTGGTGATAGCAATGTCTTTAGATGCCAATGAGAGGCGTAATGTTACTTTGCGGCCAAACGAGTCAGCCCGGATATCTCGTATGGTGTGTCTTAGGTTTTTATGCAAAAGTATGGCTACTCCAGCTTTGCGTCCCTCTGCAGGGGATCCATAAACCTCGCCGACCCAGAGCTTGCGGAGACGTGGGAGATCGTCAGCGGATAGATGGGTCTCTTGTAAGAGCGCCACATCTGCCCGAAGACGTTTTAGGTGCCTAAGGATTTTCATACGTTTGTTAGGTGATCGAAGTCCCTTAACATTCCAGGAAACGACCGTCAAGTGATCCCCTTTATTGTCAGCCATACCTATCAATAGGGGAATTGCTATGCGATGGCATGTTACTTGGGTTAGTTGTAACAATGGCCTGAGGAAAATTGGGAATCGGCATATATCGAAGAGCTTCTGAGGGTATACACGTGGGACAGGTAAACAAATGAGGGTAACAAAAATAAGAGAAATAAAACATAAATAACAATACCAGGTGGAACAGCCACCTAGAAGCCAGATCTGACTTCACCTTTTTCCACATGAGGTTCGTCACTCACGTAGAGCTCCCGGTCAGTGCGCGCACCCCCTATATAAGGGGCTTGCTCAAGTCCTTGGGGATAAGGGAGGGAAATAAGGGGAGGGGATGAGAGAGGCCAAAGAGTGACTCTCTAGGGGGGAGAGGAGGGGGTATGGGTAGGAGAGGGGGGGGGGGGTTCAGGGAGTTGCAAAAGGAAGCTGCAAAGATGCCAGGAAATGCCTAAGATGGCGTCTCGCAGCCTGCAAAAAAGATACATATAAGTGCTAAAATAAGCTATATGAAACAAAACATAGCAAGTAAGTAAACAAAAACAATAGCCAGCTACGTATAACTGAACCACATCTTAGTTATCAACATTTATAAGATTAGTGTTGTAGCATAAGTCACAAAACACGGTGGCCGAGAGGCAGGGTAGTAAATTACCAGATCCCAGCATATCTCAGTCGCTCAGGGAGGATCAGGGGTAGGTCAGCGAATCCCTGTGTGATTGGAGTGGTTGGTCGATCGACTGCGCTTGTACGGTGGTTTTTCAGGGCTCAGTTGGTGCTTGGTGGAGGGCTGAGGGTCTTTCGCAGATGCGGAGGAGGGGTTCCTAGTCGAGTGATCATATTCCGTATCCATATCTGTAGGATGGTTGAGGTAGCGATTCGCGTCAGCAGGGGATGTGAAGGGGTGGCGTGTTCCAGTTGGGGATGTGACGTGAAGGACCGCCGGGTACGCCAGAGTGAATTTAACATGGTTGTTAAACAAGGTCGCACATATTGGTGAAAAGGCTTTACGCTGCTTCATAACCTCCACTGAATAGTCAGCGAACAGTAACAGATCAGTGCCGTCGATGGTGAGGGATCGCTTATTGCAAAATTTTTGCAAAATGGCATTCTTGTCAGCATAATTCAGGTACCTGACTATGACTGCTCTGGGTTTGGTACATTGCTCCGTGTGTTGTCCTATGCGATGAGCACGTTCAATAATGCATGGCGTACGGAGACCCAGCTGTTCAGGAATGGTCACCGCACATAGGTCAGTTAGCTGTAGATTGGAAAATGATTCAGGCAGTCCCACAATCCTCAAATTATTCCTCCTCGAACGATTCTCCAAATCGTCTAATTTTTCCCATAGGTCTTTGTTAGAATGAGTAAGGCGAGCAATGGCAGCAGCATTAGCGGTAGTGTCATCCTCCATTATAGAGAGCCTCTCCTCAGTGTGTGAGATTCGCTGAGCCTGTGACTGAAGTTCAGCATGGAATTGCTCTAGGGCCTTATGCACTGCAGTGTCTATTGTGGCAGTTAATGTGGGCGTCAGGAGAGCCACCACCGCCTGAGCTATGCCTGCAGATAAATTAGAATCTGCGCCCGGCATGACAGAGGGGGACGGAGAGAGGTCAGTGAGGCCGTGTGTGGGGGCCATTTTAGCCGCGGCCGCAGCATCATCTGTCGCCGGGTTCATCACTGTTGCCAGATCGCTCCACAAAATGGTCCATTTGTGTTGCACTATCCCCTCAGGCAGGATGGGGATGTCCCCAAAGTGAGAGCTTGAAGTGTGTAGCAGGTTTTTTGGGGGGGTATGTGGTGGGATCTGTGAGAGTTGAAGGCCGAGACCGGGGCCTCAATTTGTGGCTATACCAGGTGAAGCGGCCGTGTGAGAGATATGCAGGTATGGGGGGGTCCGTGTGAGGCTGGGGGAGCACAGGATGAGGTGGCAGGAGATGATCCGGGAGGCACTTCCAGGCCCTGGAGTAGGAAGATGCCATCCGTGAAGGCCGAGGCCGGGGCCTCGATTTGCGGGTACGCCGGGTGAGGCGTTGGGGCCGGTATTAGACTAGTGCCTGTGTCGGGGGGGCCCAGATAAGTCCATCTGAGGGTGGAGGAGAGGTCCGGTTGAGGCAGCAGGCGGCTGGAGGGGATTCGGCCGGTGTTATCAGGCCCGAGAACGGATGGCGCCGTCCGTGTAGGCCGAGACCGGGGCCTCGATTTAGCGGTCAGGCCGGGCGGGCGTCGGATCGCGCCGGAAAACGGACAATCGTATTTTGCAGCCTCCCCAGGCAGGGTGGGGATGTCCCCGAGGTGATTGTAGGATTTTTAAGCCGGTTTTGAGGGGTATGCGGCGGGAGCTGGGTCCGCTTACCTCCTCCTCATGTGGCGCCGGAACCGGAAGTATAGCACACTAACTAACTAACGGCACTGAACAGAGCCCTGTTCTATCTCTCTCCATGCCGAAATCACACTGAAAATGGCTGCCATTGAAAGAATACTTTTATACTGTGGGGCGGGAATGAACCATGATTGGATAAAATCAATCAGTTCCAAACCTGAATATGTCTTCTGTGGGTCACCTTCAAGGATAACATAAGGACCAGGTTGGTCCCAATTCAGTTTGTCTGAAGCCCGCAGACATGCTACTTCACCTGGCTGCAAGACCTTTTCCGTTTTGTCCAACTTCCACAATTTCCCCACTCCTTCTGTTGGGGCAATTTGTTCCTGGACCAATCGCTGGTAAACTGAGTGCAACATCGGATGTACACTTTTAACTGCATCCTCATCCTCTGAGACCCGAGGAGTGAGTAACCTTCGAACCAAGTCAGTGTTCGTCCCCACAATCATGGAACTCCGATTAGCCCATAGAGGTGGGGACATACAATGTCCAATGTGTCGGAAGTCTTTGTCTGCCCTACAACAGATGGGCCAAATTCAAGCTTGACTGGAAGATATCCGTCATAGGGGAGCTTCTTAGTGCCTATACCACAGATCTCTAGACTTATTAACTTCTACAAGGGCAGGTGTTTCAGGTGTTTATCATAGAAATCACTGTAAATTAGAGTCACTTGGGTGCCAGAGTCTAGAAGGGCCTTTGTGTATACACCTTCCACCTGAACTGGCACTATAGGAGAAGGACCCACCAGCTTGTCAGGGAACTTGCTTGGCTGTTTTGGTGCAGCTTGTTCGGCTGTTTGGGCTTGAATCTCTCTATTGGCCTGTGCTCGTTTCCGTTTTTGGGCGTGGTGTGCACCGATCTCCCGTGATCTGGGACCCAACTCTGAGAGTAGCTTGGGCAGCCTAACTGAGGCTTTGGGTGAGGCTTGATACAAAGGTTTAGACCTTACCCGCCCTTTGTTAAAGACTTGGGAACTGGAGCAAGTTGACTTAGATAAGCACCCGGCTGGCTCCCTTACTAGGGCCCTCTAGAGTTTCTTGCCGGCTTATGATGTTCTCTTCATGGCTTTGGTGGGCTGGGACAGTCACGTTGATGTCCTTACAATTATAGCAGACCACTGAACTAGAGGGCTCTCCAGCAGGAACATTCTACATTGCCTCTGCTCTGGTTGGTTTCAATGTCTTTTCTCCCTCTGGTATGGCAATCCTGGCAGACAGCGATGTCATCAACTCCATCATCTGTGACATCTGAGTTTTCAAAGCCATTACTTCGGACTGGACAGGACAGGTTTAACAGGACAGGTTCCACTCAGAACAGGCCTCACCATGGTCGACCAAAGAAGTTGAGTGCACATGCTCAGCGTCATATCACATCTGAGTTTTCAAAGCCATTACTTCGGACTGGACTTCCAGTATGCCCATTGTTCCTACTTCTACAGTGAAAGCTGCATGTAAAGCACTAGCAGTTTTCTTTTGCCTTAATTAAAGCTTCTAGGATAGCTTTGACCAATTTGAAATAACTCAATGGCTTGTTCTGAAATTTCAACATTATGGGATCCAGTGGCAGTTCTCCTTTAAGAATTTGATCCAACAAAGCTTTGCTTGTATGATTCGGCTCCATGCCTCCTATTAGAAGACCTGGTGAAGGATTTTATCCAGCCACCGGACATAAGTGGATGACTCTACATATAATTTAGCTAAGCACAGTCCTCCACCCCTTCAAAAATCTCTCGTAAAGCTTCTAGACACTCAGTGGCTGTGCAGCCCGGCTTGTCCCTTTTTAGATTTCTGATTAAATCTGAAGCTGGAGCTCTTAGGCTCTCAATTAACCTTTGTCTTTTTACTGTGTCAGCGACTTCCCATTCTTCCACATCCTGCACTGCCTGATCTATCCAGGTTTCAAAGTCCTCTTCCCCAGATAGCACAGGGTCTTCCGGGAATAGAACCGCAACTTTCGATATCCATAATTGGCAGACGCGGCTGAGTTTTGCGCCAAAGTTTCCACCAGCTTTCCCATATCGGTTAAGAAAGTAGCAAGAGGGAACCCTGTAGTTGGGGTGGAACTAGTAGCTGATACTCCTAGTCCTGATGTTGTTGAGCTAGCATTTTCAGGGTGATCATCAAGCATACTTGGCTGTATAAGCTGAACTTTGAGGTCCCCTGGTAACTGTATGCTATCTCCCTGGAAATAGGTCAGGATCGTTCTTTTCCAATCTAGCAAAGCATACAGGTAAAGACCAACAAACACTTCTTTCTTTAATAATTATTATTTATTTATTTTGGAAAATTATTTATAGGCCACGGTGTTGTTCAAGGGGTAACCTGATAATTGTATTAACGATAATTAAATTAAATGAAGCCATCCTGGCTATAATAAATGAATATAAGAATTATACGTTGTCCATCCAGACAATGCTGGACGACTATTCCCCAACGACCCAACGACCAAAGCCGGGAGAGAAACTTACGGCTGAGGTCCCCCCAACACCGAGGCCTTTTCAATCATGGTTTGACCCATATTGAATATGTCTATGCCAATTGTGGATAAATGTACTAAATCATTACTGAATAGTCCAGGCAAGAAACCTTCAAGCTCCATGTGGCGAAATGAAAAACCACCCAAAGACAATAGAAAATTATGGATAGTCCTATTCAGGCTTCTTCTAATTCTATCTACATAGAATAGATTACTAGAAGGAGACCCCAGTAGTCTAGGAACCATTTCTGAGAAGGCCAAAACTGATAGAGGAAACAAAAGCTTAATGGCAGAAAAATCCCTTTTCATTTCACATAACAACTCCCATGTTTTAATTTTTCCAATGTCATTGCCTCCGACATGAATAATTATACCCTGAGGGGAGGACCCAAATGCTGGACAAAAACATTAAGTGGACCCTAAGATTGCGCCATCTAAGACCCCTAATGCCTGACCATAAAACTATAAATTTATTAATGTCCAGACCTAAATTGCTTGAGTAAATCCTGGATTCTAAGGTTGAAATTATTCGGTAAATCATATTTTTTTATATTCAGTTTTCTGACATATTTATGTATATCTATATATACACTAAACTTATTAATAGTTTTTTTAGATGTACATTTCAATCCTGCATTTAAAATATTAGTTTCTTTCTGGGTTAACTTAAAGGGGTTGTATACCCCCAATTACAACTTGCACCTACAGGTAAGCCTAGATTAAGGCTTACCTGTAGGTACAAGAAATATCTCCTAAACCTGCACGGTTTAGGAGATATTTGCAAAGATGGCCCGTGCGGCCCGACACAGAAGAAAAGACACAGACGCCGTGGAAGAAGATGCCGGACGAGAAGACCAGAGCAACAAGCGGATTGGAGGAAGAAGGAGATGGAAGAAGTTGGAAGAAGAAGATGGAAGAAGAAGATGAAGAAACCGAAGGATGAAGAAAGGAAGAAGACCAGAAGAAAGAAGATGAAAGAAGATTTTAATAAAGGACTTGTCAAAGACCGTCTCCTGTCATTTTTAACATTTTTGTCACTTTTTTTGTGAAATGGTAGGGGTACTTTTGTACCCCCTTACCATTTCACACGGGGGGAGGCCGGGATCTGGGGGCCCGCTTGTTAAAGGGGGCTTCCAGATTCCGATAAGCCCCCCGCCCGCAAACCCCCACAACCAATGGCCAGGGTTGTGGGGAAGAGGCCCTTGTTCCCATCAACATGGGGACATGGTGCTTTGAGGTGTCACAGACCCCCAAAGCATCCTCCCGAAGTTGAGGGCATGTGGCCTGGTACGGTTCAGGAGGGAGGGGGGCCGCTCTCGTCCCCCCCCTCTTTTCCTGCGGCCTGCCAGGTTGCGTGCTCGGATAAGGGTCTGGTATGGATTTTGAGGGGGACCCCACCATTTTTTTTTTTTGGTGTGGGGTTCCCCTTAAAATCCATCCCAGACCTGAAGGGTCTGGTATGAATATTTAGGGGGAACCCCACGTCATTTTTTTTTTTAAATTTGACGCAGGGTGGGGTTCCCCTTAATATCCATAGCAGACCTGAAGGGCCTGGTAATTGAATTTGGGGGAACCCCCACGCTTTTTTTTTTTTTATCAGAGCAATGTGACTTTCAATGAATGACTGTTCTCTGTATTACGGGAGCCGGCAATTCATTATAGCCGCGAGTGATTTTAAATAGCTTTTTTTCCTGCAAAAATGACACTTTGTGCAGGGACAGTTCTAAGCATGGGTAACATGCGCCCTTTTACAGGCATACTATAGACATATTACACTTTTATTGTTTCACTTTAAGCATTATTAAAATGACTGCTCCTGAAAAAACGGCCGTTTTTAAAACTTTTTTTTTTGGATTGATACATGTCCCCTGGGGCAGGACCCAGGTCCCCAAACACTTTTTTATGGCAATAACTTGCACATAGGCTTTTAAAATTAGCACTTGAAATTTCTCCCATAGACTTTTACAGAGTGCTCGCGGCTTTTCGAATTTGCCGCAAACACCCCAAATTGTTCGCTGTTCGCTGAACAGGCGAACAGGCAATGTTCGAGTCGAACATGAGTTCGACTCGAACTCGAAGCTCATCCCTAGCCTCTAATAATAAATTATTGTATCCTGGTTTATGAAACTGAGAGGGCTGCTGGTATGTAAATCAATTGATCTCCTAAGCCAGACAACATTACTGGTAGTCAGTGGGAGCAATGTCTGTACCACTGAAACTATGAAGTACTGAGCTGGAAAAGTGGCTCCTAATTATTATTATTATTTTTAAGATGCATACGAGTATACTACAGGCATAGGAGTGATATCAACAGATATCAACAGATTTTCTTTTTTTGTAGACAGTTATTGTTTTGTTAAGTTTGCATTAGGTTATGTTATGAAGTCAGCTTAGAAACAAACAGTGCTTAGCTAAAAAACAGAATTTCAATAAATCCCATACATAACACCATACATAGTACTTTCTATTCAAAAGATGAAATTCCAAAATTATTCTGGCGCACATGTGGTTAATACATAGCACAATATTCTATTTGTTATAGCACTAAGCTGAGTTTTCCCCATTGAGACAGCAGCTGGATAAATATATGGGACATGATATGCCCACCTTCTTCCTGTTCTAATCTCTGACCATAGGGGGCTACTGAATACCATATCCGGATATACGAAGATCAAGTAACTCTTTCTCTCTTGCAGTGGCATTTAGTAGATTTGTCTAGCTCTGCAACAGCAAATATTGCTTTAGAGTATGATGTATGTCTAAAGTTCCACTGCATTGCAGGTGCTCAACCTGCAAGAAGTACAAACCTACCTACTAATATTTTACATAGATAAATATATGTTCTATCTATCTCCATTTAATTGCATAATTATATATAATAATAGTCCTGTAATGTTTTTTTTTAATAGTAGAACAAATACCTACTAGGAGCTCTAGGTGTTCAGTGTAAGTTGGTTATATGCTTCTAATACCCCAAACTATGGTACAGGACAGTTTCAATAGTATGTAATGATACCAATTAAGCCACATCATTAAATGCCTGTTTTATGATCATGGTGTTATTTATTTATTCAGTTTATATATTTAAAAAAAAAAAAATCTGTAATTTACAGTAAATGAAAAAGAAACAAAATCATAAAAAAAATTGTTTTGACTTTGCATCATATGTGATCTTTTTTGCACTTCTGACAGTAATGTAAATATACTATTGTATCAATAGCTTGAGGGCTTACATACTTAGGTGAGAAGGCTATTTCTTCAGGTTTCAATACTGACTCACTACTACCTTTCCCAGGCTGCCTTCCTCCAGGTTAGTGTCTAAGAAAGCGTACAGGAATAGCCAAGGGCTTCAGAGCAAAAACACAACAAAGAGATAGGGACATAATGGACATAATATTCTCAATAGATCCCTCAATCAGTGTCTCACCATACTGGCCTGTAAAAACGGACATCTGCTTTCATAGGTAAAAGAAGCAGACATCGGGAGGAGACAAAATCAGCAGGCAAAACAATGCACGGCAGGTGCAAGGAGCCAGAAAAGTAGGAAGAACTAAAGGTACTATAATGGATAAAATATAAACTATGCATGCCCTTATTAAGTTCTCATATATCAGATAACAAAATATACTGTAGATTAAATGCGTTTGCTTTATGTACAATTGTTACAGAATAACCAGCAATCACAACAGGCCCAATTTGTCTGTGAAAAACACAAAAAATTAATACCGGATCAATGCAAAAATATCATACATGATTTTCTAATTTTAGCTTTCAGGCTTCTACATCTGATTGTTTAAACATGTACTACAGCCGTTTTAGAGGTCATTCTCCATTTAGATCCTAAACAACTTTGTTGCATTCTTTATAATATAAAATACATAAAAAAATCTAACAGGGAGAGTCGGGACTCCCATAAAACTGGCATGACATATTCTGACACTGGGACCCCAGCATTATTCACAGGAAAGTTAGGCTCTGGTTCAAATATCTAGGCACAGGAGAGATGAGTATTCACACAAAAGCATTAGCACTGCATAAATAAGTAAAATAAAAACTAAGAGGTACAAGTAGCGTGGTGCTAAGAAAACAGTTATGCATTTGAAATCAAATATATCTTTACATAGATCCTCATGAAAAATAGTTTCTATACTACAGTTCCAGCTTTTGATCCTAGGTTTTCATGAATCTTGCTATGTTGGGAATTAATGATCCATGAGGGAGCAGTTTGTTTTGCTGTTCGGCTACTATGAACCTAGAAGTAAAGACATTGGCAGCAACATGATCTGTTGCCATTTTTACTTCAATTGAACAGGGTCATGACACCGAAGAACAATTTTATCTCCTTGGTGTTACCTTCAAATCAAAACCAGCAACAGCAGAAGGTTTAGAGTTTTTACCTCTCAGTGCTTTGCCCCGGGGCTGTTCTTTCTACTAACGTTAAGGGATTTATGGTCCTGCCACACTTTACTTTTATTGAGCTGTTTTTAGAAGAGGTGTGCAGACTTCTTCCTGCCTGTGGCTGACTGATGGGCTGCTTGTTAGACTCTGCTGGAGGGAATGAGCTGAATGTTTAACACCAATAAATAGATTATGGAGTTTGCAAACATTTTCCCCATCCTTACATTCTTAGTGTGGAAGGCTATTTATCAAAGGTTTGTTACTTGTAGGCAATGTGGCTTTGGGATTTTAACACACATGCTCACATACAATAGGGACTGACAGTAACATATAACTTTATAACTTAACTGAAATCATTTAATCTTATTTTGCTGCCTACTTCTAAAATACGAATATTGAGGGGTGAATGTGCCACTACTTTTAAAATAACAATGAGGATAATATGACAGTATTGAAAACAGAATAATTAAACAACTCAATTCAGTTCAAATAGGTCAACCTGTTCTTATAAATTCCATGGATTCAGTAGACAAAAAAAAAAAAAAAAGCAAAAATAAAAGCTCCCTTCATAAAGTTTGTAATGTTTGGAACTTGTAAATGTAACCTAGCCGTCTGTTTTACGGTACTACTTGTATTTTTTGTGAAAAACTTTCAATAAAACTTTTTTGTGGAAAAAAAAAAAAAGTTTGTAAAGTTTGTAAAGTGTGACATAAATAAGGCTTTATACTTTGCAAGGGAATTTTCACTCTGCAGTGAACATTTTGCTCAGTGAATATGATAAAAAATTAAATTTGAAAAAAATACCCAATCATGTGCAAGAATATATATATAAAAAAAACAGTATTTTTTCTAGGAAATGAGTGCATGATAGAATTCAGTAGAGCTTTACTACAAAATTCCCTTACAATGTAAACAGCCTTTTACCTTTTGTAAGCTAACCTCATTGCTCCAAACTATCCCTCATTTTGCACTAAATCCTTTTGTACCTTTGCCTCCTCGTTTCCACCTGTTTTTGGTCTAATTTGTAGAAGTCAATAAAAAAATCTAACTACCAGAAATGTTATACCTTTCATCCAACTTCTAAATTATTGCATATGGCATTTTCAAAACCAATGTAAAGGAAAAGTAGTGGTTAAAAAAAAAACTTGAGGATTTAACCAATACCTTTTTGCATATTATTTATGCATTACTTCTTTCAGACCTGCATAACTAGAGGCCTGGCAGGGGGGTTTGGTTGCAGAAAGTTGGGAGCTATGGTGAGAGAAATCACTTAAATATAAGCAAAAAGAAAGCACCGGTGTTATGGGAACCAGCAGGATACCACTTTGAAGGTAATACAGGTACTCCTCACTTAACGACCAGGTTACGTTCCAAAGTCCAGGTCGTTAAACGAATTGGTTGTTAAACAAAGAGTCACAAGAAATCAATATTTTAAGCATTCTTACCTACTGTACTGTATTGTGAAAAAAAGGTCTAACACACAACCCCAGCTCAATAACGTTGTTTTAATTTGCATACGTACAGAACACAAATGAAAACTCTGTACTGTACTGTACAATACAATGATATACAGCGCGTCGTTCAGGTGGGGAGAGCTTTTCGTAAGTCCGAGCAGTCGTTGAACAGGTAAGTCATTAAATGAGGAGTATCTGTAACAGACACAAAAATGTGGGTCACATTCCTTTTATGTCACTGTTTCATTATTATGACAAAGGGTCATCTGCCGAATTATTGTCAGGGTCAAGAAACATTCTTGCTTGACCATTGTCAGTATCAATCAGAGTAGTTAATTAGATCAGTCACTCTACTGATTAAATATAGGTAATATATTAATAATAGTTAAAATGGCTTATGCCCCATACACACGGTCGGATTTTCCGACGGAAAATGTCCTATCGGACAATGTTGTCGGAAATTCCGACCGTGTGTAGGCTCCATCGGACTTTTTTTGTCGGATTTTCCGACGGACAAAGTTTTATCTCCTGCTCTCAAATTTTCTGACAACAAAGTCCTATCGGACTTTTTCCGATCGTGTGTAGCGAATTCCGACGGACAAAGTGCCACGCATGCTCAGATCACATTACAAGACCAAAGCTATCGGCTACTAGCCTCTACGTAGTCCCGTCGTACGCAACAAACGTCACCACGTTCAGGATGATCGGATTTTCCGACAACTTTGTCCGACTGTGTGTATGCAACACCAGTGTCGGACAAAATCCGTCGGAAAAAATCCGACGGATTTTGTGGTCGGAATTTCCGACCGTGTGTACGGGGCATAAGGGTTTCAAAAATTATAGCATATAAAGCTAAGAAGGTAAAAAGTACTAAGTGAAATCTATGTGAATCATTGAATTTTGTGACACAGATTTTGTGGGAGACTTTAGTGCTGATAGCTTGGCA
This sequence comes from Lithobates sylvaticus, assembly GCA_028564925.1. Taxonomy (NCBI): domain Eukaryota; kingdom Metazoa; phylum Chordata; class Amphibia; order Anura; family Ranidae; genus Lithobates; species Lithobates sylvaticus. The sequence goes on from CM053036.1 coordinate 178,361,951, forward strand.
CATTTTAGGTGAATGCCAAAGCTGGTATTGCTTGATATTTTCAACTGATATTGGCATCAGAGTGGTCAACAAAAAGATACAAAAAAATTGTCACTGAAAGAGGAGACAATAAATATTTACCTCTCCAGCTGGCAGTGAGTCTCAACTTTACTCTATTCAAGTAGCGTCAAAGGTTCCAGCTTGCGTCCCTTGCTGTGTGCTGTGGTTCCTCCAGCTTACCTCTAGTGACATATAGGCCAGCAGGCGAGAAACCCCAACAGCACACGTTTCATGGTGTTTTAGCAAAAAATAAAATCAATATGCAGTCTTACAAGGAAATATAGGATATTAAGGTTGTTTGTAAAAAAAAAGTGAATAAAAATAAACTTGTGTGTGCAAGACCTTATCTTCCTGTATCTTATCCTTGCCCCTTATCTGTTTCATTATACCCCAGTAAGAAAATTACTGATTATTCCTATTTCCTGCTTCTTTTTGGATAACAAGCTTAGCATGGTTTATAAATGCAAGATTTGCCACGATTGCCTTGTGATTCTGTACTGCAATAATCACGGCAGAATCGCACCGCGTGTGGGGTGTCATTGTGAATATCGGCACCCAAACACGCTTTCACGTACCTTAAGGCAGAGCCCGGAGTGCAGGGAGCGGCCCCATGTAAACCTCTGGTTCGAGAACCCCTGGTAGGGATGACAGGGGCTCGGGAGCACAAAGGAGCACAAGTGCCTGGCTGATAAGCTGGTGTAGAGGGCTGGTGATCTGTATGCAGCAGGAACAAGGAGATGTCCTGTAGTCCAGCAGCAGGAAGCAGGCAGGCAAGGTGCAGCAGGAACAAGGAGGTGTCCTGTAGTCCAGCAGCAGGAAGCAGGCAGGCAAGGTGCAGCAGGAACAAGGAGGTGTCCTGTAGTCCAGCAGCAGGAAGCAGGCAGGCAAGGTGCAGCAGGAACAAGGAGGTGTCCTGTAGTCCAGCAGCAGGAGTCGGGCAAGCTAGGTCAAACACAGACGGGCAGATCAGGTACAAAAGGGGAATCCAAAAGAGTAGTCAAAGTCCAGAACCAGGATCAGGGCAGGCAGTGGTCAGAGGAGTCAGGATCAAGCCAAGTCAGACACGGATCAGGTAAGTCAGATAGCAGGTCACAGAACACACAGGAAACGCTGTTGATCGGGCAGCAAGGCAACAAGGTCTGGGTCCTCTTTAAATAGCGCTCTTGGCGCCAAACAGCGTCAAGACAGCCGCGTGCACGCTCCAGCGCACGCCCGTTGCCGCGTGCGTGCTCCTGTGCGTGCCCGTTGCCGCGTGCGCTCATGCGCGTTCCCGGGCGCTCTCGTGTGCACCGCCAGCTGCGCTAACGCGCATGTGTGGGCGCCGAACGCCCGTTCTGAGCAGGGAAGCTCTTCTGTCCCTGGAGATGCTGGGACGCCCGCTGGGGGGACTTTCCTGACACACGCGTTGCACATGTTGCCACAGTTTGGAATTGTGTGCAGAATCATGGCGTTTCTACCGTAATTCCAATTTGCATAATGTGAGCGGGGCCTTAAAGTGTTAGATCAATGTATTAATGACAAATGTACAGGAACTTATGCAACACCACAGTTTTTTTTGCAAAGAAGAGGAGAAGAGGTAAGTGTCAGGAGCTGACTTGAGTGAAGAAGACAAATGGATCATGTACAGGATGGTAGTTAGGCTTGAGTTGTTATTTAAAAAAGTATTAAGAAAAAAATCAGCAAGGACATTTATAGCTGTGTCAGACTAGAGAGATATTTGAATCTGAGCTGATAGAGTTTGACATTTGAATAGTATTCTCTGTGTATTTGGCAGACAGGAAATATAATGAAAGAGAGACGTGCACAGCAGAGTTCAAAATAAATTGGATTGGTCCCAGTCTTTCAGATGGTAGGCCACAGGGAAGGTTGTTGCACTAGAAAATGTAGCATATGATGAGAGCATGCTTTATAAGTCCTTGTATAAAGCAAGGAGACTCTTTACACTTAGAGAAAAAGTGATTTAGAAGGCCTCCTTCATAGCTGTGAAAATGTGGAAAAGACTCCCTCAAGAACCAATTCTGGCCAGCTCGGTGGATTGTTTTTTTTAAAAAGCTGAATGCATTCCTAAATGCACAAAATATAACTATAGTAATTGTTAACATTTATAGGTAATAACACCAAAGAGTTAAGTATATGAAGGTTAGGATAGGATAGAGTATATGAATATTTTTTTTTTCTTTTTTCTCTGTTGGTTGAACTAAATGAAACAGACCAGGATTAAAAGAAGAATGTACATCTCTTGTATTTAGACAATGTTTTCTTATACTGGAGTTCTGCTTTAAATGATATAGGGCAGTGATGGCGAACGCGTGGCACGCGTGCCGCTGCCGGCACGCCGAGCCTTCTCTGTGGACACGCCGTGACTACAGTCATACACTGTAGTAACGGCGTCCGCTCCCGCGGACTACATCTCCCACAGTTCTCTGGGGAGAACCCTCCCCAGAGAACACTGAGACCACGCCCCCTGCTCTCAATCATCTGACGCACCTGCATGGGTATCACCTGGCACACGGACACCACAGTAGCGACTGGAGTGAACGGAGCGACCGGAGCGAGTCCCCACACCGATTCCAGCAAATCCAGTAAGCTTTATAACCAATTGCCGACCGAGCCATAGCCAAAAGAAGGCTATAGCACGGTCGGCTTATTCTGGGAGGGCGTCCATGGATGCCCTCCCAGAGAATCTTGCTCCCGCACGCCCTACAGTGCGAGGGGAGAGGGGAAGAGAGAGAGATGCAATGCTCTGCCCATACTATGCAATGCTGCGCAATACTCTGCCCATGCTGTGCAATACTCTGCCCATGCTGTGCAAAATTCTGCCCATACTATGCAATACTCTGCCCATGCTGTGCAATACTCTGCCCATGCTGTGCAATACTCTGCCCATACTATGCAATACTCTGCCCATGCTGTGCAATACTCTGCCCATACTATGCAATACTCTGCCCATGCTGTGCAATACTCTGCCCATGCTGTGCAATACTCTGCCCATACTATGCAATACTCTGCCCATTCTATGTAATACTCTGCCCATGCTGTGCAATACTCTGCCCATGCTGTGCAATATTCTGCCCATGCTGTGCAATACTCTGCCCATACTATGCAATACTCTGCCCATGCTGTGCAATACTCTGCCCATACTATGCAATACTCTGCCCATTCTATGTAATACTCTGCCCATGCTGTGCAATACTCTGCCCATGCTGTGCAATATTCTGCCCATGCTGTGCAATACTCTGCCCATACTATGCAATACTCTGCCCATGCTGTGCAATACTCTACCCATACTATGCAATACTCTGCCCATGCTGTGCAATACTCTGCCCATACTATGCAATACTCTGCACATGCTGTGCAATACTCTGCCCATACTATGCAATACTCTGCCCATGCTGTGCAATACTCTGCCCATACTATGCAATACTCTGCCCATGCTGTGCAAAACTCTGCCCATGCTGTGCAATAATCTGCCCATACTATGCAATACTCTGCCCATGCTCTGCAATACTCTGCCCATGCTGTGCACTACACTTCCCATGCTGTGCAATACTCTGCCCATACTGTGCAATACTCTGCCCATGCTGTGCAATACTCTGCCCATACTGTGCAATACTCTGCCCATGCTGTGCAATACTCTGCCCATGCTATGCAATACTCTGCCCATACTATGCAATACTCTGCCCATACATGTTTAATGGGAAGCTCTGTTATTGTGTTTTTCTTTTTAAACAAAAGCTGTTAATTAGTTTGAAAAACTGTACGAATTGTTTTTTCTAAACTAAAACCTCGTTATTCAGGTTTAATTGCAGTGTTGGCACTTTGAAAAAAATAAGTCGTTTTGGTTTGCAGTTTGGGCACTCGGGCTCAAAAAGGTTCGCCATCACTGATATAGGGTCTGTGATTAAAAGTACCATTTTAGTCTTTGCAGATGACACCAAGCTATGCAGTGGAATAATGTCCTGGATGCCTCCAATTTACAAGCCAATCTCAATGCACTTTTAATTGGGCAACTACAGTTCCTTGAAAAAGTATTCATACCCCATTGAAACTTTTTACATTTTGTCACGTTGCAACCAAAAACATAAATGCATTTTATTACGATTGTATGTGATAGACTAACACAAAGTGGCACACAATTGTGAAGTGGAAGGAAAATGCTAACTTTTTTTTTACAAATAAATATCTAAAAAGTGTGGCGTGAATTTGTATTCAGCCCCCTTTACTCTGATACCCCTAACTAAAATCTAGTGGAACCAATTGCCTTTAGAAGTCACCTAATTAGTAAATAGAGTCCACCTGTGTGTAATTGAATCTCAGTATAAATACAGCTGTTCTGTGAAGCCCTCAGAGGTTTGTTAGAGAACCTTAATGAACAAACAGGATCATGAAGGCCAAGGAACACACCAGACAGGTCAGTGATAAAGTTTTGGAGATGTTTAAAGCAGGGTTAGGTTATAAAAAATTATCCCAAGCTTTGAACATCTCACAGAGCAGTGTTCAATCTATCATCTAAAAATGGAAAGAGAATGGCACAACTGCAAACCTACCAAGACATGGCCTCCAGCTAACCTAACAGGCCGGGCAAGGAGATCATTAATCAGAGAAGCAGCCAAGAGGCCCATGGTAACTCTAGGGGAGCTGCAGAGATCCACAGCTCAGGTGGGAGAATCTGTCCACAGGACAACTCCAGAAATCTGGTCTTTATAGAAGAGTGGCAAGAAGACAGCCATAAGAAGTTCCATTTGCAGTTTGCGAGAAGCAATGTGGGGGACACAGGAAACGTGGGAGAATGTGCTCTGGTCATAACTTTAACTTTAACTTTTTGGTCATAAAGCAAAATGCTACATGTGGCGGAAAACTAACACTGCACATTACCCTGAACACACCAGCAGCATCATGTTGTGGGGATGCTTTTTTTCAGCAGAGACAGGGAAGCTGGTCAGAGTTAATGGGAGGATGGATGGAGCCAAATACAGGGAAATCTTAGAAGAAAACCTGTTAGAGTCTGCAAAAGACTTGGGACTAAGACGGAGGTTCACCTTTCAGCAGGACAATGATCCTAAACATACAGCCAGACCTACAATGGAATGGTCTAGATCAGTGGTCTCCAAACCCCACATCTGGCTTGCCTTTATCCGGCCCTTGGGGCACTATTCCTCCCACTAACGCTAACAATGGGGCACTATTGCTCTCACTGACATCAACAATGGGGCACTATTATTCTCACTGACACCAATGATGGGGCACTATTCTTCTCACTGACACCAATGATGGGGCACTATTCCTCCCACTGACACCAATGATGGGGCACTATTCCTCCCACTGACACCAATGATGGGGCACTATTCCTCCCACTGACACCAATGATGGGGCACTAATAATTCCCCTAATACCAAAGATAGGACATTGTTCTCTCCCACTGGCCATGGTTCGTCCCCCCTAAAGTCTGAAGGACAGTAAACTGGCACTTTGTTTAGAAAGTTTGGAGACCCCTGGTTTGGATCAAAGCATATTCATGTGTTAGAAGTCCAGACCTAAATCCAGTTGACAATCTATGGCAAGACTTGAGATGTGACAGAGCTTGAGCTATTTTGCAAAGAAGAAAGAGCAAAAATGTCACTCTCCAGATGTGCAAATCTGGTAGAGACATCCCCAAAAAAGACTTGCAGCTCTAATTTCAGCGAAAGGTTGTCTTACAAAGTATTTACTCAGAGGGGCTAAACAGAAATGCACATATTTAATTGTAAAAAATTGGGAAAATAATTAATAATTTTCCTTCCATTTTGCAAATATGTGCCACTTTGTGTTGGTCCAACACATACAATCTCAATAAAATAAATGTAAGTTTTTGGTTGTAACATGACAAAATGTGGAAAATGTCAAGGGGTCTGAATAATTTTTCAAGGCACTGTATGTGGCAAATGAGGTTTAATGTTGATAAATGTAAAGTTATGCACTTGGGGACTAAGAATATGCATGCATCATACATACTAGGGGGAGTACAACTGGAGGTAATAAACTTAATAATGGCATGCAATGCCAAGCAGTGGTTTTCAAAGAGAGCAAAATATTTTCTTGTATTAAGAGAGGTATAGACTGTAAAGAAAGAGACATCATTTTGCCCCTGTACAAATCATTAGTAAAACCTAATTTGGAATATGCAGTTCAGTTTTGGGCACCAGTTCACAAAAAGGATATTAGGGAACTGGCGAAAGTGCAGAAAATGGCAACCAAACTGACAAGAGGCATGGAGGAGCTCAGCTATGAGGAAAGATTAGAGCAGGGGTCTCAAACTGGTGGCCCTCCAGCTGTTGCAAAACTACAAGTCCCATCATGCTTCTGCCTGAGAGAGACATGCTTGTACCTGTCAGCCTTGCAATGCCTCATGGGATTTGTAGTTTCACAACAGCTGGAGGGCCGCTAGTTTGAGACCCCTGGATTAGAGGAACTGAAGGATGAGAAGAAGGAGGGATATGATCAACATGTATAAATACATAAGTGGTCCATATAGTGAACGCGGTGGTGTGTTATTCACTTTAAGGTCATCACAGAGGACAAGGGGGCACTGTTTGCGTCTGAAGGAAAAGAGATTTAATCTCCAACTACGAAAAGGTTTCTTCACAGTAAGAGCTGTAAAAAATGTGAAATAGACTTCCTCAACAGCCGGTTCTGTCCAGCTCAGTAGATCGCGTTAAACAAGGTGTCACGTACCTGGTTGAGGCCAAGCTGACGGGAGGGCTTTTCCTTACACCTCCTGTCCTGTTTCTCCTGAAGGTGGTGACAGGATATAACAGGGCACGGAGTGGCACAGGTGGCCAAGCAGCGGGCAAGGGTGGTGGACTGCCCGATGCGGATACACGCCAACAGGTGCAGAACAGAAGGCAGACTGGTGGACTGGCGGATGCAGGTACATAGAGGCAGGACAGCAGAAAGCAGACAAGCTGGCGAGCAAGCGAATGTAGGGTTTCGGGTGGTGGTCAGGCAGGCAGAAGTCGGTAATGGCCAAGCAGCAGAGGTACAGAATCAGATCCAGAGAGGAGTCAGGGCAGGCCAGGGTCGGTATCAAGTGAGCAGAGAAGGTACCGGAACAGTAGGCAGAAGGCAGCCATCAGGTATCAGGATCCAGGAACGAGCAAGGATCAAACAGGCCTGGTATACACAGGAACAAGCACAGGATCAGGTCACAGACGGTAGAAGCTGACATCCACTCAGCAATCTTCTGGTCTATGGAGCCAGTTTAAATAGGCAAGAGGGCGCCAAGTACTCACGCATGTTCACGCCAATGCGCATTCTTACGTGCACGGAATACGTTAGCGAGTCATCAATGTCTAGTTGTCACTTGCAAATTCCTATGTGCATGCGTGCGAGTTACGGAACCTCTAGCTGTCAAGCAAGAATTCCTATTAGCAACACATCTTCTTGCACGTCTTTGTGTACGATTATGCACATTTACTAATGTTGGAAGAGAAGCTGTTTAAAGCGGAGTTCCACCCGCACCAAAAATATTAAAAGTCAGCAGCTGCTGACTTTTAACTGCGCATGCGCGAGTCGCGCTGCGCGTCTTTATTGGTCCTCGTTGTGTCCTGGGAACTGTGTGTTTCCCAAGACACAATGGGAACCCTTGGATATGGGCGGGCATCCTCGGATATGGGCGGGGCAGATACCTGTATTATACAGGTATCTGCACCCCCCTCCCCCCTGAAAGGTGCCAATTGTGGCACCGGAGGGGGGGAGGAATTCGATAAGCGGAAGTTCCACTTTAGGGTGGAACTCCGCTTTAACATTAAACTGCTTAGAGGGTTCTTAAAGGGATTGTAAACCCTTGTGTTTTTTCACCTTAATGCATCCTATGCATACTTCCGGACCACCCACCGTTGTTATATGTTGGCACTTTGAAGGAGGATATCGTTGTTATGGCAGCAGCTAGCTGCCATAACCCCGGTATCCTCATCTTCAGCGGGCGGTCACTTTTAAGATAAAAGTCGTCTCTGCAGCGGATTTGCCATGAGATCACTTTTATTGGTGGCGGGAGAGGTCCACCGCCTCGATCCGGTGCCCTCCACGGCTTACCGGAGCCGTCAGCAGCAGCGGAGGTGATCGCGTCTGTCCCCTGCCTGAGATGAGTGAGGGACGATGGCCCCCACCCGTCTCCATATCACTGCAGGGGGAAAGCGATGTCAAAACCTCACTTCCGCCCATAGCTCTTAAAGGGCCATTTTTTTTATTGCATTTTAATGACCCAAGATCTCATATTTAAGACCCCATATCTCATATTTTGACCCCAGATCTCATATTTCTTTTTTTCTATTACAAGGGATGTTTTACATTCCTTGTAATAGGAATAAAAGTGACACATTTTTTTTAAACAGTATAAAAAAATAAAAAAAAAGGGTAAAATAAGGATTTTCGACTATGGAGATTTTTAAGGGTAAAAGTTTGTCGCTAATTCCACGAGCGGCTGCAATTTTGAAGCTTGACATGTTGGGTATCAATTTACTTGGCATAACATTAGCTTTCACAATATAAAAAAAATTGGGCTAACTTTAATGTTGTCTTATTTTTTAATTCAAAAAAGTGTATTTTTTCCAAAAAAAGTGTGCTTGTAAGACCGCTGCGCAAATACGGTGTGACAAAAAGTATTGCAACGACCGCCATTTTATTCTCTAGGGAGTTAGGAAAAAAATGTATAATGTTTGGGGGTTCTAAGTAATTTTCTAGCAAAACAAATGTTTTTAACTTGTAAACAACAAATCTCAGAAAGAGGCTCGGTCCTTAAGTGGTTAAGGTGAAAAAAACACCTGCCAGTGACCGGCCCTCCAGCCCCCCCTGTTATACTTACCTGATGTCAGGGCTGGGCTCAGCCCTTCCTTCTCTGAGCTGGCCACTCAGCTGTCGGCTAATTGCCAGCTCCTATCTCTCCACAGTGACTCACCTGTTGATGATATCCTGTTTGTCAGTCCTGCCTACTTAAGCCGTCCAGCCCAGATGATCTCCGCCTTCTACTTGGTCACATCTCTAGAGATGCTCTCCTGTGTTCCTGTTAAAGACTTGCTTGGCTGACATTCCTTCTGGCTCCAGATCCTGCTTGCTGTTCTACTACGCTCATCTATGGCTCCCTGACGTTCTGGCTTATCTGACTATCCATTCCGGTTCCTGAACTCTGGCTATGTTTTGACTAAGTTTACTCTGTATACCTTTTTTTATTATAATTAAACAAGTGAGATTTAACTGTATTTCTGTCTCAGTCTAATTCATGGTTTCTGTCAGTAGACGAAGGCCATGAATTAAGAAGATGCAGTCAATCCACTTGTTGGTAATATTTTTTCCAGATTGGATGAGCAGAATCACCACATGGATCAGTTTGCCACAGCGTTGCAAATGCTCCTGAGTCGCGCGGCTCACCTGGAATCTCCCACTGTGGCTGCTCCGGTACAACCTGTGTTGCAGGCCATCCCTGCTGCTGCTCTGTGAAGGCACCCGACTCGAGTATTACCTCTATAAGAGGTATGTCTGGTTCCGCTCCGCTTCCTCAGAGATTTGGGGGCCATCCAGTCCAATGCAGAGGGTTTCTCAACCAGGTTGAGATATACTTTGAGATGCTTCCCCAGGCGTTTCCCACAGACAAAAGCAAAGTAGGTTTTGTGATATCTTTTCTTTCTGAGAGAGCCTTGGCCTGGGCAAACCCTCTATGGGAGACGCAAAAAACCTATTGTCTTGAGTTACCCTGAGTTTGGGGCTTCTATTAAAAGGGTACTTGACGTTCCTGCATGCTCCGCTTCTGCTGCCAAGTGCCTGATGTCCATCAGAGTACGAGTTGAACTGTTGAACTGTTGCCGATTATGCCATTGAATTCCATACTCTGGCAGCAGAGGTTGCTTGGAACAATGAGGCCCTCGTGGCTGCTTTTTCTCATGGTCTCTTGGATACCATCAAGGATAAGATAGCAGCCTGAGATATACCCATGAGCTGGAGAATTTGATCACGTTTGCCATCCTCATTGACTCCAGACTCAGAGAAATATTCTCTTTTAAGGAATGCTTGTGGAAGCCTCCTGTATATTTGTTTCCAAGCTTTGCAGTCCCTCACCTCCCATGCCTCCTGGTACCGAGTTGGTCAGTGAAGATGAACCCATGCACTTGGGCTTCATGTGTCTCTCTGCGGATGAGAGAACCCTTAGGAGGAGGGAGAGATTGTGCCTTTATTGTGGCCAGGCAGGTCACTTTTTGAAGTCTTGTCCTATCCATCCAGGGAACGCCCAAATTATCCAGAATGATAAGCCCCTAGTTTTGGTTACCCTTTCTTGGGATGAGTTGTCTGTCGAGATACAGGCTCTAATCGACTCTGGGGCTGCAGGCCTGTTTATTGATGCTGCCTTTGTATCGAAGCACTAGATTCTGCTGCAGCTGCGTGACACTCCACTTGCCATTGAGGCTCTTGACAGGAGACCTCTACAGCCTGGCCATGTGACTCATGAGACTGTTCCATTGTCCATGACCGTAGGGGCTCTTCACCATGAGATAATCCAATTCCAAGTTATTTTCTCACAAGTTTCCGCTGGTTATTGGTTATCCTTGGTTACAGAGGGGTCCTCTTTTGATTGGCTCCATGCTGAGGTTCTCTCCCGGTTGCCACAATGCAGTAAGATATGCTTCCAGAAGGTAGCCAAGGTCCTGTGCACTTCTTCTATCTCCTCCCTGCTGGAGGAGTACCGCGATTTTAGCGATGTCTTTGACAAAGGTCAAGCCAGTAGTTTGCCTCCACACCGGTTGTATGATTGCACAATTGTCCTTCAACCTAGTGCCATACCCCCTTGTGGCCGGGGGAGAGGGCCATGAAGGAGTATGTTGCAGATGTACTTTCTCGAGGTTTCATCCGCAAACCCTCGTCTCCTGCTGGTGCTGGTTTCTTCTTTGTGAAGAAGAAGAGTGGTGAACTGAGACCTTGATTATAGGGATCTCAATCGTTTCACAATTAAGAATGCCTATCTGATTCCGTTGATTATGGAGTTATTTGACCGCCTCAAGGGAGCACTAAGCTTGATTTGAGAGGGGCATACAATCCCGTGAGGATTAAGGAGGGCGACGAGTGGCCAACTGCGTTTAATACCAGAACAGGCCATTATGAGTACCTCGTAATGCCTTTTGGCCTTTGTAACGCCCCGACAGTTTTCCAAGAATTTATTAACGATGTCCTCCAAGGTTATGTGTGGTGGTTTAACTCGACTATATCTTCATATTTTTCAAGTCCCTGGAGAGCCACCACACAGATGTCTGCCGTGTGCTTCAGAAACGAAGAGAGAACAATCTTTATTGTAAAGTGCAAATTCCATCATGAACAGGTTAAATTCCTGGGTTATGTAATTTCCACTGCTGGTTTTTGATGGATCCAGAGAAACTTTCAGTGGTCCTACAGTGGCCCTGACCCATGGGTTTACTTCCTCTGCAGCGTTTTATTGGCTTTGCCAACTATTATCGGAAGTTTATTCGTAACTTCTCATCTCTGGTCATGCCCCTGATTGATATGACCAGAAAGGACGGTAACCCACAGTGTTGGTCTCCGAAGTCCATTAAGGCCTTTGAGAGTCTCAAGGCTGCCTTTGTTTCTGCTCCTGTGTTGGCACATCCTTATACTACGTTACCTTTTATCCTTGAGGTTGATGCTTCTGAGACTGGAGTTGGTGCCCTTCTGTCTCAACGTCCTACCTCTGAGAGCGCTATGCATCCTTGTGGCTACTTTTCCAAATAAAAATTGTCACCTGTGGACTGTAATTATGAGATTGGTGACAGAGAGCTGTTAGTGATCATTTTAGCCCTGAAAGAATGGAGACATCTCCTCGAAGGTACCACTGTGCCCGTTCTCATTCTTACTGACCATAAGAATCTCACATTCTTGTCTGAGGCTAAACGCCTCTCTCCCAGAAGGGCACGATGGGCTCTTTTCTTGTCTAGTTTCAATTACGTTGTCTCATTCTTACCCAGTACTAAGAGTGTAAGGGCTGATGCTTTGTCACAACAATTTTCCTCCACTTAACTGGAGTCGGTTCCAGTTCCTGTGATTCCTCCTGATCGTATTCTGGCTATGGTTCGCACCAGTCTCACTTCTCCTTTGGGTGACAAAATTCTTGCTGCTCAGGTTCATGCTCCTCCTGCGAAACCTTGTGACCGCTGCTTTGTCCCAGAGAGTCTCCGTACTGCCGTGCTCCAGACTTACCATTCTCCCAAGACTGCTGGCCACCCTGGGAAGAATCAACTCTTTTGGGCCATTTCCCAACAATTCTGGTGGCCTAGTCTATGTGCTGATGTAACTGCCTTCGTAACTGCATGTTCCGTGTGAGCTCAGAGTAGTGCCGCATACACACGACCAGACAGTCTTCCCGACGGACTTTCAGCGGAGTTCCGATGGAGTTTCCGAATGAACGGACTTGGCCACACACAATCACACCAAAGTCCGACGGATTCGAACGTGATGACGTACAACCGTTCTAGAATAAGGAAGTTCATAGCCAGTAGCCAATAGCTGCCCTAGCGTTGTTTTTTGTCCGTCGGACAAGCATACATACAAATGGATTTTTCAACCAGACTCGAGTCCGTCGGAAAAATTTGAAACATGTTCTATTTCTAAAGTCTGTCAGATTTTTGGACAGCAAAGGTCCGATGAAGCCCACACACGATCGAATTGTACGACGGATTTGTTCCATTGGACCTAGTCCTTCGAAAAGTACCCCGAAAAAGGACCCCAGAAGAGCTGCACAGTGGAGGTAAGTATGATATGTTTGTTATTAAAAAAAAAAAACGAGCATTTACAATCACTTTAACTGTCAGAGTGGTAAGGATGTGGAATTCTCTTTCACAAGCAGTGGCATCATCAAGGAGCTTCAATAGTTTTAAAAAAAAACTATTAGATGGGCACCTTAAAGCGGTTCTACACCCATTTCATTTAGTAAATCTCTTTGCCTTCCAAATCAGGCAAAGAGTACTAAATGAAATGTTTTTTTTTTTTTTTTTTTTTACTTACCTTGTAATTGAAGACTTCCGGTCTTCTCCCTCTGCGGCGGCGGGCGGGGTCTTGCGTCGATCGTCGTCACGCCGCACTGTCTCCTGGGATCTGGTGTCATTGATCCCAGGAGTCAGTGCGGGCATCTTCCGAAATCTCGCGAGATTTCGGCCACATCTTCCGAAATCTCCCGAGATTTCGGCCGCATCTGCCGAAATCTCGTGAGATCTCGGCAGATGAGCCGTTACTGCGCACGCGCGAGTAACGGCAGTGCATGGTGGGCCATCTAAAGTCCCTGTGGGTGTTTCACATGCCCACAGGCAAGATGGCCCCCAGCACTAAAGAAGAAGACGAGGAACTTCATCGGACGAAAACCGGCGGCGATCGAGATGGAAGATGGAACAGGTGAGTCCCCTAATAAAGGTAAGCACACTTTATATTACATCCTTAAAAAAAAAAAATTTTTTTCAGAGTGCAGAACCGCTTTAATGATCACAACATACAGGGATATGTGATTTACTATTGACATAAGCACATACACACACACACCACAGGCTGAACTGGATAGACTGGTGTTTTTATTCAACCTCAATATTATAACTATGTATGGCCAGCTTTAGAATAGGTCACAATCAATTTGTTTGAATTAGTACCCTCTAATTTCCATTCAGAAGATCATTAGGGAGGGATTTAGAAAAAATATTTGGTTCATCTAGCTCAATAACTGGGTTCTGTGGTATTACGTTTCATATTAGTACAGCTATTGTAAGTCTCCATGCTATTTTTTCTCTGAAACTGTGTTTTATACTTTGGATTCTTGCCTGATATAATCATTCTAGAGCAATTATGCCTAATACATTTAATTTGAAAAATGTTTGCCAGCTACGATTTAAAATGCGTGCTTTATTCAAGTTGTTTTTTTTTTTTTTTTACGTCCACAGATGTGAAAAGTGTTCCATTCCTTAACAGTGCCATTAGTACTTGCTTTCATATACTGTATGAGAAAATTTCATAAATAAAAAAACTTTATTTGTAGCGGATGGGGTTGAAAAGAGAAATTAAGGCCTTAGTTCTTGGTGATTATACTGTACATGTAAAGTGATTTTAGAAGGATCATGTAAAGTGCTTAGGTTTTAGAAGAACCAAATTCTGTACTAAAATGGTGTACTAAAATATTTTGCAGTGCCCATGAAATGCAGCCTGACCATTGCCATAAAGGCAGACTGACCATTGCCATAAACGCAGAGTGACCAATAATGCAGAGTGACCATTGCCAAGCTCAGGAGCAGTGTCAGGCAGGACCAGCCGGGAGATCGCCTGGCGCCCACAGGGGGTTTGGATGTCTGTCTCCGCTCTCCTGTCTCTTCCGGCGGTAGGGCGGTGCCAGCGGCTGTGGGGAGGTTGCCAGCGGGGAGCGGTGCCTGATGTATATTCGCACCATAAGACGCAGAGACATTTTCCCCCATATTTCTGGGGGAAAAAAGTGTGTCTTATGGTCCGAAAAATAAGGTATTTATTTGGGTACATTGATTATTTTTTTTAAACTCTTCCTACAAAAACTGGTGAAGTTGGGAGAAAAGTTTGTCTACATTGTGGTCCCACAGATCTGTAAATATACCTGGTTAAGAGAAATCAGCTTATTCAGTCCATTAGAAAGTCTTGACTTATGTAGAGTTTATCTGTTCACAGTAAGGAATTTAATGTGATTCTAAAAGGTATTATTTAACTACTTCCAGTCCGGGGCTATTCTGGCACTTTTTGTTCACATGTAACAATCAGTAATTTTTTCTAGCTACATGCTAGAAAATTACTTAGAACCCCCTCAACATTATATACAGTATCTCACAAAAGTGAGTACAGCCCTCATATTTGTAAATATTTTATTATATCTTTTCATGAATTGACACTTTTCTACAATGTAAAGTAGTGAGTGTACAGCTTGTATAACAGTGTAAATTTGCTGTCCCCTCAAAATACCTGAACACACAGCCATTAATGTCTAAACCGCTGGCAAAAAAAGTGAGTACACCCCTAAGTGAAAATGTCCAAATTGTACCCAATTATCCATTTTCCCACCCTTGTGTCATGTGACTTAATAGTGTTACAAGGTCTCAGGTGGGAATGGGAGCAGGTGTGTTAAATTTGGTGTTATCGCTCTCACTCTCTCATACTGGTCACTGGAAGTTAAAACTATCAAAAGTTTATTACATACCGTAAATATAAGACAACATATTACATAAACAATGCATTAAAAGCAAGTGGTTACAGACATGCCATAACAAAGTATGCAAAAGGATAGGATACAGACACCAATACGTTTCAGGATTCCTTCTTCAGAGGTATCCTGAATTGACAGTGTGAGTACTTTTCTGCAAGGTAAATATCCATATCAGTATACAGAATATTAGCGTATATGTGAACAGAACCATAAACAAAAATGGGCCAAGGTCTAATATACTCTGACACCACACCTGGTATGACCAAAGGCCAACTCGAACAGATCCTGCAAAGGTTCCCTTGAATGCAGCCAGAAAACAGGGATTGTATAAAGTAGAAAAAATGGGTATATCAGCAGGGTTGAAGTCGTAGATCTAAATAGAAATAAATAAATAAATATACTCCCTTGGGAGCTGCAAAGTTGTTCATTACCTTATGTTAATAGGTCCCGTTCTTACCTCCCATGCAAAGTTTCACAAACACCAGGCAATCTGTATTTTCTGTAAGGCTTTTATTCTTGAAGCTTGAGTTGATGTTACCGATGAGATGAGTTGCCTCTGTCAATTCTGGTTCCTGACTCTGATCCTGGGTCCAGCAGCCTTTCACGAGTGTCTCCTTCCCCTCTCACAGAGATGGAGTAGCTCCTGGTATGTTGTCCTGCTTTAAGGACCAAGACTCTGTCCTTGTAGATGGCCCTTCCGAGCTTTCACTCCCAATAAATGTCCTGAAACCTGACCCACACCTCACTGTCAGGTGTCCTTTGTGCTT